>VYXF01005749.1:30940-64960 GCA_013397295.1 Polioptila caerulea | reverse complement strand
GTCCCAGATGTGCCCAGCCTTGGCACAGTCCCAGATGTGCCCAGCCGTGGCACGGACCCAGATGTGCCCAGCCGTGGCACAGCCTTGGCACAGTCCCAGATGTGCCCAGCCTTGGCACAGACCCAGATGTGCCCAGCCTTGGCACAGACCCAGATGTGCCCAGCCTTGCCTCAGCCCGTGGGGCACTGGCAGTGTTTGTCCCCTGCCTTGGCCAAAGGAGCTGGAAAGCACTGAGGCCTTTTGGTGCTGGTGCTCTGGAGCCAGTGCCTGCTCCCAGCTCCAGCTCTGGGTGTGCAGGCAGTGCCTGGCTGCTGAGGCTCTGCAGCCTTTCCAGAGGGGTGGCTCAGCCTGGGCTGCTTTTGTCCCTGCTGGGCTCCAGGTGTGCTCAGTGCAGTCGGGGAGCAGCAGGTGAGCGACGGCAGCTCCAGCCCTGCCTGTGCTGAGGCTGCTGCAGGGGAGCCCAGGGCTGCATCCCAGCCCTGTCCTGCTGCAGGGGTGGGGATAGAGCTCCTCCAGCCCTGGCTAGAAGGGCAGTGAGTGCCCAGTCCGTGGGGCACTGAAGTGCTGAGACCAAGATTGATGCCACCAACCCATCTCAGGGCAGCAGCCATTGCTGTCGTTGGGTTGGGATGCTTGGGATCACCATCTGAAAAATGGGAAGGTTTGATTTAATTTCCTTGTCTTTATTGTGAATCACAGCTTTAACCTAAGAACTTTAAGTTTGTTTGTTTGTGGGTTTTTTTTTTTTTGTTTTGTTGAAGTATACCAACATTCCCAAGACATATATGACTGTCATTGTTGTGCCTTCTTCATGCTTAATTGAAAAGTTCAGCTCCCTAGGCCAAGCCTTCCCTATTGTTAGGTGCCACGGGCACCTTGATCCTTTACTCCTGCAGAGAAGGACAGCTCAAACTGGCTGTTTTTCTAATAGGAACTCAATGACAGAGAAGAGTTTGCAACTGAGGCAGAAACTTGAAGCTTCTCATTCACAGGGCACATGTCACACCTGCCTGGGCTGCTGGGTGTGACAGCCCCTCCACCTGGGGGGAACTCACCACTTCTCTGATGGAATTGTGTCCTTGACAATGGTGGTGAGAGGAAGGAGGTGTTACAAACCCACTCTTCCAGAGTTTTTTGCCTGCCTGCCCTTGCACTGTAGCACAATTTTTTTTGTTCCCCTGTCCTGTCAGCCTGACTTAGAGCAGCTCTGCAGCACAGCTTTCCTGATAACTTCAGCCTGGATCTTACAGAGGAGCAGTTTTTGGCAGAAGTTGTCCACAGAGACAAGTACCTCCTGTATTAATGACACAGACAGCTCTGTGGAGGTCTCAGTCTTTGGAGGACTTTGGGTTCTGGGTTTTTTGTCCCATCTTTGCTGGCAGGAATACCCAGATGTGTGCCTGACTGACATTAACACAGGTTGCTTTTGGTCTAAGCCATACAGGGAAATCAGGGCCTGTGCAGAGGCTGTGCCAGGGCACCAGAGCAAAGCTTGGGCTAAGCAAAGCTGTCCTGCCTTTCTCTGGGCTTTTCAGCTGGAACTTGGTGCAAGTGGCTCTTGGGAAGTGTGAGAGAAGGAAGGAAAAGAATAATTGGCCATGTCCTGTAGGCAACTTCCTTTGCAGAGGATGAGTTGCAGGATACAGATTGCTAAGCCCTAAAATTCCACAAATCAGCAGCCCAGTGAAATCTATATCCTGGAACTTACCGTGCAAAGGGAACTTCTTTTTCTGCATCTCGCATGTTGCACCTTCCCTGAGGATCTCTGACAAGATGTTCCCCCCAGTCTGTAATTTCATGCAGCCCTGTAATTTATCACTCAAATAGTTTTGGCTTGTGTAGCAAGAGATGCAGCAGAATCTATAAATCAGATAAAGCATTACTTTGATCACACAATAAATGAAATCTTCATTTCATATAATGTCTTCAGTGGCTCTTGGGTGTTGTTTTTTGAGGGATGCAGAGTGTTTACAGGAAAATAATGCAGTGGGATTCTCTGAGACCACCTTTTGCCTGTGGATTTGGCAGGAAATGATTCATTAATTGAGTACCAGCTGTGTGCCCAGTCCCATTGTTGTGGGATCCATCACAGGAGCCTGGAAGAAACACCAGAGGAAAGTCCTGGAATAACTCTCAGGGATGTTCTCTTTCCCACTTCAGCTAGAAAGGTGCAGAGGGTTAATGTGTCTTAGGATTTGTTTATTTATTTATTGAAATGCAATCTGATGGATTTAGAGTTTTCCATTATCCGTGTCAGTGTCTAATCCTTTGTTGAATCAGTAGTAGCGGGATGCAGTTCTTTGTTTGCTCCAATTTAATAAATCAGGGCAAAGGTTGGCAGGGGGGATAATAGTTTCTGAACCTTTTTGACTTAGAGTGCTTCATCCAAAGTCTCATTAAACTAATCTGTCCTGCTTCCAAAGAGGTGAGAACCTGAAGGTAACTGAAAACATCTTGGAGAGAAAGCAAATAATCCCTGTATTTAATAGAAGTACCAATTAGAACTTAGGTGTGTGACATTTATATTTCAGTTTTGGGTACTGTTCTGAATTGATGAAGGAGAGGCACAGACATTTTTCTTGCTCTTTCTATTTATTTGCTTTATTAAATCAAGTTATGATGAATATTACTCTGGAGAATCATGTAAATTTGTGTGATATCTGTCCCTTTAAGTGAACATTGTAAACCTGGGAGGTGCAGTTTGAAGACTATTGGTTGTTATCAGTTGTTCTCTGTTGACTTGCTTGCTAAGGATTCACCTTCCTGCACAAACTCTCCATTTGTTGCTTCTTTGCTGCAGTTCCTGCTGGCCCTGGCCCCCACCACTGGTCACAGATGTATTTCCTGAGGTCTCTGGGGAGCCCTATTGAATGTGCTCCTACAGATCAGCATGGAATGGTTTGGGTTACAAAGGATCTTAAAGCTCATCCTGTCCCACCCCTGCCAGGGCAGGGGCACCTTCCACTGGCCCAGGCTGCTCCAAACTTTGCCCCGCCTGGCCTTGGACACTTCCAGAGATCCAGGGGCAGCCCCAGCTGCTCTGGGCACTGTGCCAGGGCCTCAGCACCCTCCCAGGGAGGAGTTTCCTCCTCATATCCAATCGAAATCTCTCCTCTTTTATTATAAACCCATTTCCCCTTGGGCTGTCACTCTCAGTCCCTGTCAAAAGTCACTCTCCAGTTTTCTTACAAGCTCCCTTTAAGTACTGACAGGCCTCAGTGAGGTGTCCCTGGAGCCTTCCCTTGTCTGCATGTGTCATATGGAGTGGATTTGGGTCGGGATTTGTGTATTCAAGTGGATAAACAGATGCAAAACGTGATTCTCTTCTTGTATTTCAAACCGCCAAAACTTTGGGGGACAATATTGCACTAAAAAATCATTGCTGGCTTTAGTGTTGGAGTTTCTGTCTTTCACACACTGATTCATCTGGGGTTTTTTGGTTTAGTTTTGTCGTTTGAGTAGCTCCAGCAGAGCAGTGGTTGGAGATCAGTGCTGTGAGAGGCAGAACACTTTATCCTGTCCAATACATGCACGTGTGTTTTTGAGTCCTGCTCGCTCAGGTCAGAGTGCTTTAGATTACATAAAGGCATATCAATAGAGTTTAAAAGACTTGAATTAAAACAGAGAATTTGTCACTCCAAGATAAAGTAAAATAATAATGTTTTGAAATTTAGTTTTCTATTTTAACAAAGCAAGGTTGTTGGAAGTGAAAAATCATAGAAGCATCACCAATATGGAAGTAATGGGAGAGGCAGAATTATTAAATATTCTGCAATTTGGATGAGGCAAGCCCTGCCTTGCTGGGTCAAACTGAAATAAAGGGGGATCTGAGCAGTGGCTGTTGAGGCTGTGAAAAAACCTTTTTCTTCCTTCTCTTTCCCTGTGCACCCATAAAAGCTGTTCATATATCTTACCTAAGTGGAAATTAGTCCTTGAATAACTGACAGAAATTTTAACTATCTTTTACTTAGGGTCAATGAGTCTTTGGATAGTTTTTATTGTGGTATTATGGGATGACAAAAACATCTATATAGTCCCAGTAGTAAGGGATTAATTACCTGAAACCTCACTGCTGCAGAGATTGTCTTTGTTTTGATTGAAACATTTAGGTTTTATCAAAGCTACAAGGTATTATTTGCATCCAGAACATCTGAACACGGGAATGATTTTGAGCCTGAGGCTTAAGGGATGTTTGTGCTTCTGTGTGAGGCTTAATGCAGCATCAAGGTTTAAGAATTGTTGTGTATGTGACACCTTAATTTATTATTGTGAGAGAAAGGAAGGAATGGAAGGAAAAGATCCCATAAGAACAATGAAAACATCCAGTTGCACAGATGTGTAAACTGTAAAGCTTAGCACTGGTAAAGATGGGATTATTGTTTCTGAAAACATGTTGCAATTATGCACTCTGCTTTGGAGACCATAAGTCCTTTCATACACTTTCTCATTTTGAGATGAAAACTGCTAAGCAGCAGAACAGTTTAGCTGTGCACTAACAGGATTTCTCTGATTACATAGAAAGGTAATTGCAAAATCAGTTTGGTTTTTTTTGTAAAGGAAAAACAATAAAACATCCTTCCAAAGCAAAACCACCATTTTGTAGATTTAATAAAATTCTGAAATATTTTGCTCTAGCTAAGTCTTTTCATTCATGGTTTAGATCTTCACATTTATGGTGTCCCATGCAGGGATTCGTGTTGCCAGACATGTTCCTGTGAATGTGTGGTAACTGAAGGAGGGGAGATTTAATTATTTAGAAGAAATTCTTCCCCATGAGCCCCTGGCACAGGGTGCCCAGAACAGCTGTGGCTGCCCCTGGATCCCTGGGAGTGTCCAAGGCCAGGCTGGAACAAGCTGGGATAGTGGCAGGTGTCCCAGTCCATGGCATGGGGTGAAACTGGACTAATTTTGAGGTCTTCTCCAACCCAAACCATTTTGTATTTCTGCCTTGAACTGGTTTCCTTAAGACAGCTGAGAGAACTGGCCAGGTTAGAAATACAAACCTTCAAGCCTAAGTTAAACTGGAAATGAGATCCTTGTGTGGATTGTGGTGAAATCTGGAGCTGTGAGGCTGAAATGTTTATCTTTTTTTCCTTGTCTTTGAGTTAAGTTCAGGACATTTGAAATGTTGTAGAGCAGACAGAAAAGATTACCCAGTTTATTGAATCCTCTTTGCTTTTGCCGTAGTAATCACTTTTATTGAAACAAAGCAATAGTTCAAACCATGGATTATTATACTATCATAAGAAAATACTTGTTAAGAATGAAAGAATTATGTTATCTAAAGTAAGACCATTTTAATATTCCATGGCTCTGCAGGCTTGAATTCTTACATTATTGCCTTAAAATCCTCTCACATAAAATGCATAAGCTCACTGAAGAAAGGGTTCTTGTTTCAGTTCTCTCAGAAGTGGGGGTCCTATTGTGCTCCCCTCCAGCCTGGCACCATCCTAAGGAAAACCTTGTGGAGTGAAATATGGGATGGGTGATGTCCCACCTCTGGCACCTCACTTTTCTAAGCAGAAGAAGTTTTTGCAAGATTACGTGTGAGAATAGTCCTTAAAACTCAGGCACAGGAATTAGGCACAGGAGGGATCTTCTGCATCTTCTGGCCATTAAACTACTGGTTTTCACTTCTTTTTCTTCACTCACACCCCAAAAAAAAGCTCTGTAGCCCTTACCAAATCTAGCTTATGTTTTGTTTAAATGTCTCTTTTGTCAAACATCAATATATGGCAGCTCCAATCCTTCCTTTTGCCGTTTGCACCAGTGGTTAATCACCCATATACTGTAAAAAATATTTCCCTTCTTCCTAATTTGAAATTGTCTGAGACTCTGTGGAGCAGCAGCTGTGAATCTGACAGAACAGTGTTTCATGTTCTTTCCCTGAAGTGATCTAATAATATTTAACATCTGTGGACCACTCAGGCTGCCAGGATTTTAAAAGCCTGCAGAGAGAGAGTTTGCATTATAAAGGACACCCCACTTTTGTACTGCTCTCGTACATGCACATTTGATGACTTTTTTAGTAACATTTTTGTGGGCTTGCAGGTTTGCTGCACATTTATTGAGCTCTGCAGTATCAGTGTAAACATGTATTTGTTGTGTATCTTCATCTTCCTTCCCTGGATGCATTCTGCATTCTCTGTGTTGTCCTAGAAAAAAAACTATCTTGGGCAGAAATAGTAACTAGGTTTGGGAAAATGTTGCAAGTGTTTTTCAGTCCTAGAAAACTCAAAATTAAAACCTGGAGGGTGCACTAGTTTGTTCTTGAATTCAGGGCTGATTTTTAAAAAAGACAAACAAATGAGCAAATAAAATAGATTCTTGTAGTCCAAACAAACATTTGCAGCAGGTATGTTTGTGCTGCTTCATTTTCCTTTTCATAAATAAGAGTTTTGGTGGTACAGGAAATCAGAGCTGGTTGTTTACTGAAACATGTGTATTTGGAGGCAGGATAGAGGATTTGTGCCTCGAGGTTCCACGTTGTCTCTTCCTGGGTTTGTGAGATGCCCCAAAGAGCCCGGGAGGCAGGATGGTGCCAGCAGAGCTCCTGGGAGAGGAGAGCGGCTTTGGGGAAGTGCTGGGGGATGTCAGCAGTGTCTGAGCTCATCAGCACAAACCCCTGGGAGCCCCAGAGCTCTGTCAGGACTGGGATTCTGGGAGAACAGACCTGCAGGAGAGCAGGGGATGAGAGCTGTGTCCCTGTGCCTGCTGCAGAGGCAAATGGGGCTGCTGGTTTGTGGGTCAGCCAAATTCATTTCCTCTTTGTGGGGCTTTGCTCTGCTCTGGCAAAGCATCAGATATTGGGGGGTTTGCTTTTGTGGGTGACAGCACAGGTGGCTTCAGAATTATTAAGAAAAAAAAGGCCAATGTTTCTTACCCTGGAAGCTGCTGAGGCTGAGCACTGTGCTCTGGATTTGCCTCTTAAAACTCTGTCCATGTACTGGGGGTGGTGTGGTCACTTGGGTCTGTTGAAACAGGAGTAGGAACTTACTGAGAACTGGAAATGAGACAAGGTTCCCGGTCCTGGAATTTCACTACTTGACATATTCAGTGTCTTTGCTACTCCTAGGATTTCCACTTGCACATTAACTTCTCCTCTAGAGGCTTAACTTCTCTGGGGCTTTCATGTCAGGGGCACAGTGGGGCTGGAACAAGATGTTGTAAAGGTCCCTTCCAACCCAAACCATCCTGTTCCATGAAATGCTGAGGATTTGTGCTGTGTTGAGCCATCCTTGTCCAGCCAGGTGTCAAGGCTACAATCCAGCACTCATCCCTTATCTTCTCCAGGCGTTTTGGGACAAGAACAAATTACCTGCTGGTAGAGAGACTGGGTGTTAAGTGCCTGGATTCGGCTCTTTGATGTCCTCCAAAGGTTTTGTGCAGGTTTGATATAAATTTCTGTGGTGTTAAGGACATGGGAGCTATACAGGAGCTTAATGCCAGTTTGCAAAAGGTGTTAAGTGATTAGTTCCCACTGGTTTTCAGTAGGAGTTATGTGCCTGGCTGCTGCTTTCAACCTTGCTAATTGCCATCTTACAGCTTTAGGTACATTGCTACAAATAAAAGTGTGTCCTGTGGTGCTCATATTTCAGTTTCTCACTCACACAACAGGGATGATGTTCCTTCATTTCACAATAACGAAGAGCATGTGAAAAATTGTTAGATTCCTGAAATGTGTGGAATCATGGGCTAAACATGTAAATTAATCCTTTGAGCAGCACTTGATCATAGGCAGTTCACTGCTCACAACCTCAGTTGCTTCATTTCTCAACAACACCTGAAAGCTTTTTTGTTTTTCATTTGAAAGCTGAGTTTTGTGTGAAAAAAATCCAAGTTTAGTCCTTAGCTTGCCTCTGGAGCAAGGGGCTATGAGCACAAAACACAGGGGCAGAGGGATTGCAGGGAACTACAGTTGTCACAGAGGATGCTGAGAGGGGAGGGGATGCCTGAGTTAATTTCCTCTTGTTGCAGAATTCTCAACAGCCTCTGTTCTGCATGGCTGCAATCCCACTGTGCTTCCAGTGGCTTTGGAAGGGATGGGATTAGAGGAGCAGTGATTAAGATTATCCTTTCCTTTTAATGCTTGTGTTATGTCTGTATTGGAATAGTCACTGTGATTATCCCCATACCCCGAGATTGGTTTCTTGTCCTCAGATGGTGGAGTAGGAGTATGGCTTTTATGCAAACATATTGTGAGTGTTGAGCAAAGTCAGTATTGGTTCTGAGCTCAGAGGATCCTTCTCTTGGCATTGATGCCATAGAAAATCTTCTTTTGTTTTGCCTTTACATGAAAGATCTGCCTCTGGCCTTCAGATACAATATTTTGGTCCATTCCTGCTCTTGGCCTCCTGTGGAATTAGTTTTTTTCAGATTTGAAATGCTGTTTTCTTGGATATCAGTCTGTAATGCATTTAGCTTCAAATTATGTTATATTAAAGTTCAGTGAAGCTGAATCTGTTTTTATTTCTCTGCCAGTCAAATCAATATCCTTCATCTATTTGCCAATGGGAGGCAGAAAAAAAAGGATGGTTTATGTGGGTGGCAGTGCCTTGATTGGCACACGAGACGAACAAACTAGAACAGATAAATTGTTTTCCATTTTTTGTGTTTCTTTGTTTTCCAAGTTCCAGGGTGTTTTTTCGGTAGGGTCTTAAGCAGCTCTCAAAGTGATGGAATTTCAGCTAGTGAGGAACACATGCTCTGTCAGTGCAGGGTTTGTTGTCAGTGAAATCCTTGAGGACCCTGTGCTGCTGCAGGTGTTCCTCGTGCTGACACAGCTGATGTCCCCCACGACACCTGGATCCTCATTTAAAGGTTGTGTTTACTCAGGAAGAAAAACATGAATATGTCCAACTGCTTACACCCATTCCTGCCTAGAAGAAAGGCTAAGAAAGCCTCTTTCATTCTTCAAATGCCAGAGTCACAGCATTTTGTTATTGCTCTTTTTGAGTCAGTTAAAACTTCAATAGGCTGTGAGCAGAGAGCAGAAATTAGAGAAAGCTGCACCATGAGTGGTGGCTGCAGCCACAGCACCCAGAGGCAGGATCAGTGGAAGTTAAGGATCTCAGGAGTGTGCCCATGGTGCCCTGATTCTGCTGCTGCCAAGGCCAGTGGGGAAAGGCTCCCTGGCCCCACTGAGAGCCAAGGTGAGTGGATGAAGAGCACTCTGACAACTCCATCCACGGAAAAACTGCTGGCTGCTCCTGACATGTCCAGAGTCAGATGACATCTGACATCTCTTGTGCTCAACCAGCTCTGGAGTGCCTTGATCTCTTAGGTTTTGATTTAACATTTCAGTTTCTAATGATGGTTATAAAACTGGCAAGCAGGGTGTAGCCACATTTTGCTTTTCTACCTGGTTATTTTCCCAGGTAAGATCCTCAATGGATGATAAATCCATTTAAAGCTTAATGCAGGGTGTATTCTTAGAGCTGAGTTTTTTAGTGCTAAGAATGCAATGTTCAAGCTATAAACACTTATTTAAGCAGGTTTACAGATGGATGTGGATATGGGTTCTTGGTTTTCTCTATGTTTCTGTCACTGTGTGAATCGAGTGTGATTTTCATTAGGTTTGGCTGTTACTTTTGATTTGTCTGTATGCATTTGAATTGAAATTGGGAAAAAATGGTGTTTCAGGATGATTAAATACATAAAGCAGTTAAACTTACTGTCTGCAGAAGGAGAAAATCAGCTTATAAGATTTTTTTTTAACATTAAAATTGATTTACTGAAGTAACTTGGAAGACATAAAGTTGAAATTGATGTAATATGAGCCATGCAGAAACTTGCACTTACTTGCCTTGAGTGTGATGTAGAAGCAATGGGGATGTTTCTGGCTCTCTGGGTGGGAGAAGGTCAAGAATGAGCAGGGAACTGAGGGTTCCTGAGCTGGGCACACTCCTGCCCTGCCTGGCACAGGTAATTTCCCTGGTTTGAGGAGCTTCATCCTGCTCTGGGATCAAGGGCTGTTTTCCTCTCCAATTCTCTCTCCAGTCAGTAAGCTTTCTCCTAGCAAACCATAATACCTTGCTAGTCGTCTCTGAAATGTTCTTTTGGGTGAATGCACACTCCAGACTTTTACTTAATTCCCACGTTTTCACTCTGCTGGCCTCCTGATCACCACAAATCCTCTTTATCCTGGCGAATTGTGAATATGGAAAAGTTATTTGAAATAATGCTCTGTATGAGCAGGAGATAATTATGTTTATCTATGTCGTGCAAGCCCAGCTTTCACACCACATTAAGTCTGAGAAGCCAAGCATTTAGAAAAGAGCAGCATCACAGCTGAGCAGCAAATCTATGGGCTGTTATCACCACTTGAGAAGGATGCTCCTGCCAGCTCCCCCTCTTCCTTGCTGCTTCCTGGGATTTTGGTCAGCAGAATTCCTGCAAGGGTGGGATGAAAACTGAAAACTCTCTTTTCCAGCAGGAGCAAAGTTGGCTTGCTTTACTACGGTGTCTGGACTCTTCCCATTATTTGGATTCACCTGTTGGGGCTTTTTAAGAGCCAGGGAGTGGGGCTTGCTAACACTTTACTTTCCAAGTCTGTATTTCTGTCTGTGCAAATTCCACTATTTTTGCCTTCTGTGTAACCACAGAGCTTCACCAGGCTTTCAAATAAAGCAGAAATTATCTATTGGTGAACTCGGCTACTGATCAGGAACAAAATTTATGTGTTTTTTTATTAACACAAGGCTTAAGATTGCAGCCGCCGTGCCATAAATTTTAAGTAAGGCTGCCGAAGTGGATTATTTGATACTTTGTGAAACAGCATAGAATGCAAACACTTAACAAGATTGGACCCAGCAGACACATCAGGCAGCAGCTCTTCAGAGCTGGTGTGCACACACTGGAGCAAAAAGGAACACAGAAAGGCCAGACGTGCTTTGAGAGGCACCAACCAGTATTGATTCCCAAAATAGGTACTTTTCAAATGTTGAGATGAGCATCCAGACAGGTGTAGCTGTGCCTGATGAAGAGCTGAGGGGGTTTGCCCTTTCATTGATAGGTATGTATTTAATCACTCAGGCTCACTTCTGCTCCAGAAATCAATGACGAGGTTTACACTCCTCCCTTTTGGTGACTTCTTGCTCCTTAATGAGCAAGACAGCTCTTCTCTCAGGCCAGGGCTGCAACTCTGGGTAAATATCCTCCCTAACAGTGGTTGGCTTCCACCTGTTCCATGTGGTGATAATTCAGAAAGGGAAATTTTGTGGTGTGAGATACAAATCCAGTCAAGAGAATCTGTGTCCTGAAGTGTAACTGCAGGATGGAGATCCTGTGAATCCTGATGGTGTGCAGAAGGATTTCGTGGACCAGGGCTGCTTTTGTCTTGTCTTGGAGGGGGGAATGTGGAGATTGAGACATTCTGTTGGTGTCAACAGGTCAAGATTTTCCTGCTGTGTGTACAGATGTAAAATCACTGCTTAAAAAAAAAAAAATAAAAAATGAAGGCACTTGGATTCATGCTGCTGTAACAAAGTAGGACATTCCTCTTTGGGTATAGCTTCTGTGCAGTGAACAGATAGAGGCTCAAACACTTGAAATATGGGAATTGTATTATTTAAAGATGCTCCTTTGCCAAAAACTAACAAGGAAAATATGGGAATATGCCTTTCCATGCATCTCTAGGGGAGAGAATCCATCATTAAGTGCAAGGAGAACACTGACCAGCTCAGCTGGAGACTTGGGAGCTCTAGTGGAATGTGTCCCTTTCCAAGGACCCAGCTGTGGGAAAAGACTTTGTCTCGACTGGCAGCACTTTTGTAACTCATCCTCCTGAAGTCCAGGACTGAGAGCTGCTGCTATTTCTGAGATATTTTCAAAATCTTGCCTCACATTTTGGCTTGATCTGATGCACTTAGTTCCCTTCTCGTATACATTGCATTATCATCAAAGAAATAAAGCAGAGTTTGCATTGTGTTCTTTGTCAGCAGTGGGGTTTATTGTAACTCATAATCTAAATTGTGTATTAAAAATAATGGTAAATGTTGATACAGCATCTTTCCTTTTTAATTTCCTGCCTTTTCCCAGGACCTCAGCATCAATTGCTTGTGTTTTCAACCACTGTCTGACCTGAAGACCATTCCAAATGATGTTCCCTCTGTTCTGCCAAGTCAATATTTTCTGTCTGCTGCTCTGTAAATACCTCACGTTATTAAGTCCCTGTCCTTTATTATATCTCACTGTGGGCTCCCTCCTGGGATAGGACAAATATTTGCCTCCTTGGAAATGGAGAGAGAGTCAAACACAAAGAAGGATCTGAGTAAGGGATACAAAGTGGTTTTTCCTCGTGCCTAATCAAGGTGGCTCTTTGGGTGTGTATTTTAAAGCAGTGTAATTGGTCACATCACTCTGCACAGCATCAGTCTTTCTGTAATTGTGCAGTTCATGCCTGTGCTGCTGTAGAGGTGTCCCCTCTGTCAGTGTGTTCTTTCTGTGTCTGCTCACTGATGTGCATTTTTTGGTTGTGTCTGAGTGTTTTAGGTGTGGGACAGCATTTGGGCTCAGTTTTTGAGAACATTTGTGTTGTGTGGCATTTCCAGGGTGAATTCCTGCCCTAAGGATGGATACTGTGAGGATCAGCCCAGGCTAGGTCTTGTATTTGCTGGAAGCAGAGGATGGCAGGAAAAGAGTGCAGACACAGCTGGGTATTGCTAATGCAATGAAATGACTTCTCCCCATGTCCTTGTTCTGCAGCCTCACCTCTGCTTCCTAACACGGAATAAATAGAAAGAAATTAAGTATTTGATTGCCTTAAAATGTCAATGCTATTGAAATCTCAGCTCTAAGATCAGAGGAGACTCGAGTGAGTTCTGTCACTTTAAGTGGCTTTGTCACCAGGATGCTGAGAGCAAATCTTTATTTTCACTTGGTGGTCTCAGCAGTGATTAGATCAGGCACAGCTTTTATGGTACAACTTACCTGAGCACCTCAGAAGTCACTCACTGTGAACCACTGTGTGTTTTGTGTGCCCTGGGGGTGTGACAGATTTCTCTGCTGCTCTCCCCAAATCCCGAATCCTCCTGGGGGTTTGTTGTATGTTTGCCTTGGTCGCAATGTCTGCCCCTTTCTTTTAACTGAGAAAGTCAGAGATGGTCTTTGGCTTCCTCTGCCTTTCTTCAGCTATTTTCTGTGCACTCCAATGACAGAGCAAGGGAGGAAAAAGTTAATTTATAAACTCTTTTCAATTTGAAAAGAGCTTGAAACCAGCTGCAAAGTTAAAGATGCAATATTTAACAATTAGGAGCAGACGCTGTGGAACACCTTTCAGAGCACTTTGCTCCTGAAGATGTGTGTTGGGCAATGAATTGCTTGGCTCCCTGATTCCAGTGCACATATAAGAAGATTGAAGTTGAAAATGGACTTATGGCTATTCTTTAAAGCTTGGTATATCTAAAGCTGGTTCAAAAGGAATTATTAATGTCTACATTGAGTGGGAGGACTGATCTTTTTTCTTCTTATATTTTTTTTTTAACATAATTTCTATTGCCTCCTTTGAAAAGCTCAATATAACTCAAAGAGGTCAAGACCAAATATTTCCTATGGGCAGGCTCTAAGGCTCTCCCACTCATGCTGGTTGGAGTTGTCAGCTGCCAGGAGTGGAAGAGGCTCAGGCATTAGGTAAATGCTTTCATATTATTTTATACATGGAGCATCTGCTGAGAGAAATTTGTAAATGAATAAAGTTTTACCTTCTGTTTCTGGTGTAGTTTCGGAGTTTCAGAACTTGAACTGGGCTTTTTCTTGCATTTCTCAGCCCATGTTGGTAAGTTTGGTTTGAGTGTGTTTGCTTTGCTGTTTGCTTTGCAGCTCTGCAGGGTACAAGTCTGAACCTTTTGGCAGCATCCTGAAGGAGATCTGTGTAATCAAAGCCATAAAGGATTTCCCTGTGTCTGCTGAGACAAGGCTGAGGTCAGGCCACTGGCTTAGATGGGGAAAATGATTTTTCACTCAGTTAGCACTTAGGATTTCCTTTAGGTGGTTTTTTTTAAGTGGCAGACAGAACACCCATGACAAAGTCCCACTGTTCATGGGGTGGTCAAGAGGAGAGAGGCACAGAGAGTTTGTGTGGCATTGAGTCAGTGTGGAGAGAAAAAAGCTGCAGGGAGTTCTGCTGTGCCTTTGTGTTCTGGGGAGAAGAGTCTAACAAAGGAGAGGTGGATGTGGGGGAACATTAATGGATAAAATGTCACCTGTGAAAGCCAGCATTGTCTTCCTGCACTCCGTGGCAGAGAACTCTCAGCAGTGTTGGATGGATGGCAACTCCCCTGCTAAGTGGAGGAGGGAATAGGGGGTTTGCTCCAGCCTTTTAATTTTACACAGGACACAAAAATGTTGTATTCTTACCACTAACTAAAGAACCTAGGGAGGTTTTTTAACTTCCTTGTCCTTTCTCAAGCGAGGTTGCACACATCAGCAACTTGTGTGTCAGTTTTCATACCTCTCATATTTGAATTACAATCATGTCTCTCTTTCCTGGACCTGTTCTTGCAGGAACAATTTATTACAATCTACTTGAATTGGATATTCTGTGAGTTTAAAACTCAGAAGGCACTGTGTTTCTGTGGGTTATCCATCCTGTTTATAGTTACCATCATTCACTGTTTGCCCCTTGCTTGGCTGCTGGGCATGAGCTGCAAATCTGAACTCCAGCAAGAGCCCTTCTCCATCCTGAGCCAGTGGGGGCTGTTCTTGGTCAGCTCCTCAGTGCTGAATTTGAATTAACTTGAGCAATGGGGCTTCTAAACTTTTATCTTAGTGGTGTTACCTTAAAATATGCACTGTTCACTTTCTTAAGCTCTCTGGCTTTTTCTTGATAGTTATATAAAAGCAAAACACTGTCTTGGGCAGAACGTGCTCCAAAGTGAAGATGAAAAAATAAAATTCAAGCGACAGATGTTAATGACAACGCTGAATTCTCTGCTGGAAACACAGCCCTGATGAGGGCTGGGTGAAAACCCACAACTGCAGAGACTCTTCTCATTATCACAGGGGGCTGGATGAGTGTGCAAGGTAATCAATGTCAGCAGAGTGGCTCTACTCTGATTTACACTGATGTTACTGAGCTAAACACCATGCCCTTAATCATATTTGAAGTCTGGCAAATTGAAAACTTTTCTTGCAGATTGTAGTTGTACCACTTCAAGTAAAATCACAAATCTTTCTTGCCCCTGCTGCTCTTGCTGCCCTGTCCTTTCAGGTTTCTTAGAGGCCTGAGGGGGCCCTTTCATCTCCTAATTGAGGTAAAGGGGGATACTTTTTCTGCTGAATTCTGGTTTTACTTGCTTAAAAGCTCTTCCTTCAGGCAAGAGGCTGTGCAACACTCCATGAATGCCAAGTGGCAGGGGTTTTCCTTCCCCTTCATTTGGGAGAAATCACAGAAAAAGGGAAATGAACAACTTTCAAACTCTAGAAGTGAAAGATAACTTTTCCATTTTCAGCTAAGCCTAGTCTACATGCAGGAATTTCAAAAAAGTTGTTTTTTTGTCTAAGTTACAGAGAATTCCAGGGAATTCTGGAGCTGAATGCATCCCCATGGAGGGGGTTTTGTTGTGCCCTCTCTGTCCATCTTCTCTGTGCTGCTGTCTCGGGGTGTCAGCAGAGAAGCTCAGCACTTTTAGCTGTTCTCAGGAGACAACTCTAGTTTTCCTAGGCAAACAGGCAAAATGCTTTGGTTTTTTCCCCCTAAAACTCTAGAGCACTGCAGACTTTAATTTATAGAAATTGCTTTGTTAAACTAAAAAGTGAAACTAGTTGAAATCCATGAATTTTGCAGAATTTGGGGAAGTCATAGAGCACAATTGAAATCAACAATCCCGAGCTGAAAGTTTGAATTGACAGCACTTGGCTGCCTGCAGAATTTTTGGGTTCTGGTCTTCTTTGAATAGAATAATTTAGCAGCACAGAGCATGTTCATCTTGAAAGAACCTTGCACATGTTCATTGCCAAATCAATTTTTATTGTTTCAGAAAAGTGTGGAAGATTTCTTCCGGTGTTACAGAATGGGGAAATGGTGTTGCAAAATTACTTGTTTAAAATTGTAAGGAACCGATTTACAGGTAATTAAAAATGTGACTATTTAAAAGTTCATTGACCTTTGCTCAGATTTCCAGAAACCAAGGCCAGCCTGAAGGGATGTCAGGCATCCTGCCTTGAACTTTGTTGCAAATGTTATTACATTGTTGATGTCAATGAATTTTGCATCAGGTCAAAAGGGTTATGTGATATAATACTTTGAATTTTCATTAGTTTGGTTTTTTTTTTAAATGTATTCTGGAGATGCACAAATGTTTTGTGCCTTTCTAGAAAGGAATTTTTATACATAATATCTTCTTGGAAGTTATCTCAGGTAACATTTGTATTAGGAAGCAGCTTCGGTTCACAATGTTGATTCTGAGAGTAATTTTGTACAGATCAGGCCTTGGATATTTACTGTCACCTTGTTGTTTGCTGTTCCCTGAATGAGGTAAAAAAAAAAAGCCAAGGATTTTTCTTCCATAGATGACAGTGGGATTTTTCAAGCTCCTTACAATAAAAAGATCTTAGCACTCTGATCCCTTCTTATAATGGTGTCATAACCAAACTAGAAGATTTCCACTCATGTACTGCAGATATTTGTATTCACTTTTACTGCCTCTTCATCATCTTCAGATCCTGTTCCCAGCCTCAGTACAAGAACTTTGAGGAAAAGTAATTTTTTGATCTACAAGTGTCCTTCTGCATCCCAGTTTACCTCCCTGTGCTCCTTGTGTTCACCGAGCCTCCTCTTTTCCCTGGTTCTCCTTCCCAAGCTAATTTCTTCTGTGCTTTTTTTAGTGTGCATTTGATCAAGTAACTAATCCAGAATGAAAATACAAGTCAGTGATCTTTAATTTTTGTGTCTTATAATGCACAAAAAATCCATCAGAGAGAATGCAACATCTGTGCAATTCCTTTTAACAGCTATTTGCCACTCTGGTAATGTGGGAACAAAAGGACATCCAAGAAATTTGGAAGGTAATGTATTTAAAACTGAATAAAAAGGAGCACATATTTTACTTGTGCCACTCTGTCTCGAGGCATTTCAGGAAAATAACTGAGCTGGCTTGGCAAAAGATTAGACGTTTACTTGAAAATCCACAGCTAAATTATGTAGGATGAAGTTTTAGAAGAGAGATAAAGCTGCCTGCTTTAAGACATGAGCCAAGCACTCATGGCCTGGGGTTAGGCACTGCCTTCCTCCCCAGGAGCCTTGTTACTGCCTATAATGATCTTTTCTTGCTTGCACCTTCTGTTGGGGCTGGAGCCCTGGACAAGCTGCTGTGCTGTTCCAATCCAGCACGTTCCTCTTCCTCCAGTTTACCTCAGTACCCCATCAGCTGGGCATAGGGCGGGTCAGGCTTTTCACTGCTGGCTGCAGTGATGATGGAGGAGCCTCAGGAGTGATGTGGCAGGGCTGGGCTGTGGGGCTGGCTCTGCTCTCCAAGGCACTGTGTGCTTACACCCCTTGCATAGCAAAGAGCTGAGCACAGCCATTGCTATTCAGGGAGCGTCACCCAAAGGGAATCTGTTAAAAAAAAAATAAATAATTGTGGGGTTTTATCCTTTTCTCCCCCTCTTCCCTCAGTGTTTGTGGTGGTTTTGAGGGGTGGCACGGGGCTCCCTCCCCCTGCCCGATGTGCTTGGGATGGTTGCTGCAGCGAGGGGAGAATGGGGCTGGGACAGGGAGGGAGGTTGCCAGCTCAGAACCCTCATAAATACCAGATGAAACCAGTGGGAAGGGATTTAGGTTGGGAGTAAATGACACAAAGCCCTGTGTTGGTTTTACACGTGTGGGGGGAAACCTAAACAATCCGTCTCTCTGTGCTGACAATTGAATATTTCTTCCTTTTGCTTTACTATGGTATTTCTGTTTCTATGGCAACCAGGGGTTTTTCTAGGCTGGCAAACTCTCCCACAGCAAATCCAAGGAAACAGGTGTTGGCCAGAGCTTTTAGATTTGCCAGTAAAGTCCCCAGAGGAGGATTTGGCCACAGGATGCTGCTTGCCAGGGATGCTGTGCCACTGCACCCCCCAGGTCAGTGCAGCTCACAGTGTGCTGTTTGTTTTTAGGCTGAAGGTGGAAATTCTGTTACCAGGACTCCACTTTTAGAGTATAAGGCAGACATACAGAAAGGGTCAGAAAGCCCTGATTTGTGTTTCATTCCCACAATCTTGTGGTGTTGTGGTGTTTTAAGAAGCTGCTGTTTCTCCTTCAGGTTAAATGTGGTCACTGTGTTGCAAGTTCAGTCACCTTGTCACCTTATGCCCAGGTGGAGCACTGATCCACATTGTTCTAATATGCTGCATTAACCAACACATTTTCTTTGGTTTCTAAGGAGTATAAAGACTTGGCTTAATGAATTAGATCCAGAAATTGCCTCTGGAATCAACAGTCTGGGTGAGTAGAGTCAGAACTGCGCCATTCCCTTTCTGCATATTCTCTGCTAAGAAAGACAAAGAGGTGTAAGCTTTCCNCCCTTTCTGCATATTCTCTGCTAAGACAAAGAGGTGTAAGCTTTCTCTAGCCCTGTTTCTGTAGGCAGTGAGATCTTGTACCAGGGGAAGGAAAATTGTGAAATCAGGCCCGTGAACTTGTATCTCCAAAGGACTTTGAGTTTTCTTTGTCTCTGTCACACATTGGTAAGGAGCTGTATTGTATTTAAGCTATTATTGTAGTATTCTACTCTTCACATGATTTCCTTACTGCTGGATGTGTTGCTGAAGGAGGGGAATTGGGTGAAAGAAGAATTCTTTTCCTTAGTGTGTCTCTGTTGCATTAACAAGAAGCGAGGTGTGAAACAGTCACTAAAGAAAAGGTTGGTTTGGTACAACAGGATGCACTTGCCTTGTTGATGAGAGAAGCTGGGATAAAGCAGCTGGGGATTGGAAATGGCTTGTTTTCCTCCCAGCACAACTCCCAGTCAGTCATATGAAGGTGTGAGCTGTAAAGCATGAAGTGCTGTGTGTACCATTCAGGAAAAGCTGGCCATCAATGGCAGCAGACTCGCCTCCCCCCATGTGCTATCCCCTGTGAAGTGGCTTGGGAGAGACAGGTGAAATTAAGAAAGATTGGTTTTAGTGAGGCATATGAATTGCTAATGTGTACCCAAGTCTCTGTAGGCTTAATCTAGAAGTGCCACTGGATATCAGACTGCTGTGGCAGGACTGAAAATGCTCTGAAAAACCTTAACTGGTGAATTTGTACTTATCTGTTTCAGCTCCTAGGCAGGCTCTGGAGGCAGAGGCCAAGTCTTGGAGGAAACAAAAGACAGAAATTGGAGATTTAAGGTGTTTGGTAGAAGCTTAGATGTGAGTGTTCTGTGCTCGTATCTCATGGTAAGAAGAAGCCAAATCTCAAACTACCCAAGTATAAATGTGCTGTACAAGCAAATATAATGGGGTTTTTATTGAACCCTTTGTGGAAAGCTTTTCTCTCTCAGCATGGTTGGAATTGGGGATAGTTTGTATGTTCTGTGGATCCCTTTCAAGAACTGCATCCATCTGGTCACCATGGTGTGGAAGCAGGATTTATTTCTACCAGGCCTGGAGGGCCGGGCTGGGTGAAGGGCAGGGTGGAATCCCCAGGGCTGGGAGCTGAGCTCTTTTGAGCAGGGATGGTTTGATTCTGACCCTGCTGGATGCTGTCACTCTGCCCGTGCCACTGAGACAAAGGGTGAGAGCTGAGGGGCTGGAACAAGGTCTGAGCTAAGTCCATGTGCTGGCTGGACAGAGGAATAGGCCCTGTGCTTTTTCTCTACTGAGTAGAAGAGAGATTGATGCATGTTCTGTGCTGGGCAATTACACTCCTCATGCTGTCAGAAATGTAAAGAAATGCTCTTTTCTCCCTGTGCCCTGCAGAGATTCAAGAGTCCAAATGTTTTCCCAGTCTGAGCACTTGGAGCTGCAGGAGGATCCAGTGCTTGGTTGTGCTGGCAAAACCTTGAGTTAATACAATCATAGGATTGTGTAGGAAAAGGCTTCTAAGATCCTCAAGTCCAAGCATTGACCAGGCACTGCCAAGGCCATCACTTGTGTCATTTAGCACCGTGTGGGGATGTCCTGGGGGTGTTACCTACTGCACTGCTGAAACATTTCCCACTCATTGGAAAGGGAAAGCTGCAAGTTCAGCAAGGCAATTTCTCAGATCCTCTGAGAAAAAGAAGTCTGGTGCTGAAGATCCAATACCTATTTGTCCCATGACCTGGCTCTTTTAAATGAGAGATGTGTCAATATCTTCCTTCTGCTGTGGGTCCTGCAGCTTAGGAAAGCACTTCTAGGCACTTCCAAAGCTTTCAGCACAATGCTCAGCTGCAGTTTGCTGTGGAAGTCTGATATTTCATTAGCAATTTGGCTCATTGTTGGGGAGTGGATGTTTTAACAAAGTGTTAAATAAAGGGGGCATCTCTAAAATGAGCAAGTTTCAGAAACAGTTTAGAAGTCTGTCTGATGAGACTGTGATAAAAACCTCACTAGAGTCTCAATATCTATCTTCTGTTATTCCTTTATCCAGTCTATTCATGGCTGTGGAAAAAAAAAAAAAATGGATTTATCCATGACAATTGTTGGCTGTTACTCATTTCCTTGCATCCAAATAGATATGGGGGATTTGTCTGTAAATACATGCTAGTGTTCCGTGGAGGAATTCTAAGTTAAGCCAAACTGGACTGGAATTTGCACTTTTTTTGGACAGGTACCACATTCACCTCTGTGCATATTCTAGAGTCCAATCAATCCTTTAAGTTTTATTGAAAAGAAATGATGAAACCACCAGTTGTGAGAATTTTATCCAGCCAAGTTACAGATATCTGACATTTGTAGAGATGTTCAACTGTCTTCCCCCACAATTTATCTGTTATCACAGTAGTGTTTTCTTACTGGCTTCTGTGGTTTTAGTTCACGGGTTTCTTGACAGGTTTTATCATGTTATTTTACCTATTTCTGTGCCACTGGCCTGATCTCCATCTGCTCCTGATGGGAGCTCACTGAAGGAATATTGTCCATTTTCACTGTCTTCAGTTTTCTTGCTTGCACATGAAGTTACTGAAGAAATTGTGATCCAGTTCTTTCAGTTTCTCAGTGCTGTCCATTTTCTGTGCCATGAAAGTTTGTTTTAAAGAACTGCAAGGTTTCTTCATCATTCCAGGGCTGTTAACGTTGCCCAGAAGATGGAAGAATTTTTTGTCAAGCTGTGAATGCTCTAGGTGATGGGTGATAACAATATTAGGCAATGAATTTTGGGGAAACTTTCCTCCTGCTCTGTAGCCACTTGCCCTCCAAAAAATAAACCTCAGACAGCACCAGTGTATAGAGCTGGTTCCTGATGGTGTGGTGTGTCCACCTGTGAGCTAAAATGAGAAGGAACAATTAGGGAACTGGAAGTGAGGCTGGAATGACTGATGGACTTGGCTCACCGTTTTCCAGAGCTGGATTTCCAAAATGGAACAGAGGGATTCACCCTAATACAAATGAGAGGAAATGCCTCACGAATAGTGGGGGGATTGGAAACACCTCTCCTGTTTCAGCACTGGCTGAGGTTTCATGAATAAACATTTCTCTCTTACTGATTGAAGTTTAATTTTCTTGGGTTCCTTCCAGAAGGAGCTTGTGCCTTCTGATTCTGACTCTCTCCACCTCATCCTCGCAGGAGAGGGAGCACCTAATTAAATTTCATCTTCCTACCTAGGAACAACCTCTGCTTTTGGTTGCCACTTCACAAAACCACAGCGAGAGGGTGAGGGGGAGATGAGAGAAAATAGTGATTCAGGAAGATGTTACAGCTTCACAAAAAGGAGGGAAGAAATGAGAACACTTTATTTTCCTCTAATTATTGCAGCAGTGCTCAATACCTCACTTTTCTGGGGGGCATACAGCGAGCTCTGGGGTACTTGGGGCTTTGATTTCAGGTTGAAGATGAACATCCTTATTCTCAGGAGTGTAGAGCTCTCCGTGCCTTCTCAAGGCAGAGAAGGGATAGATGCAGGAAATTTAGAGCTAAAGGTGGAACACTCCAGACTGCTTGAGGAGATGGAAGGTATTCAGCTCTATTTCCACCTTTTCCTTCACATAATGGTCCTGGTGTGCTCTTTGATCCTCTGGCAGCTGGGAAGTGCAGCCATTGCTGCCTGTTAAAATTGACATCTTGGTGGCATTACAGAAAATTAATTTCAATCTTGGCTGGGAAATAATGAACAGTGAGTTTAGGGAAAACCTGAGTAATAAGAGACCTTAAGCAATGTGGGTTTTTAAAGCTATGTTATGTACCTTTAATCTCTCTGAAGATTATAGGGTGACAGGATTTTCTGGAAATGGGCAGGCTTGTTAAAACAGTGTGTGGAGATCAGCTGTGAAATAACTACTTTTATCATAACCCCTCAAAGAGATCTCTCTTCGTGCAGTTGGGAGATAAGCGTAGGTTGTACCTGGGAAGTTATAATAAATGCTAATTGTGTTTAAGAACTACTTCTAAAACTGCTGCTTTTTCTATTTCATGGGAAGAAAGAAGGGGAAGAGGGTAGGATGGTGACTCCTTTGAACAGTGACTGAGCTAATTGACAAAATATGTTATTAGACTCCGTGTGTAAAAATATTTTTCTGTGCTTTGTAACAGATTCCTTGAGTTTACAGGAATGCTCTTTGTTTAGCAATGGTTACAGTAGAACTTGCCTTACCCACCCACTCAGTTAAAAACACAAATACATTACAGTGAGGAAAGTGCCACCATTCCTTATTTCTAGCTGCTTTCACAGTACCTGCTGAGGTACACGTTCCCTCTGCTTGCAGCAGACACCAAACCCCAAATGTGGCTCCTGCTGCCACCCCATATGCACAATTTTCACAGGTCTGCAGTGAGTGACATTGTTCTGGCAGGGGGCTGAGATGTTTTCTCACAACTGACAGTGCAGCTTTGTAGATCTCTCCTGGTGGCATCTCAGAATTTTCCTGCTTTTTAGTTTGCATCTGGGCAACAAGCACGAGTCTTCTGGCTGACCAGTTGAGGTCTGCTGCCTGTGAAGCTTTGCTCTCTCTGTAGGTGTGGTGGACATGTAGGATATATTGACAGACTTAAGGAAGGCTTTATGAAGAATAAAAGGTTGGGTCACCCTGTGACATGAGAGATCAAAGATTAGGAAAATGGCTTGTTCACAAATTCTAGGTTCAAGACAGCAGCCTGACAGGGTGGCCTGAGGTGTTTTGTCTCAGCCTGATGTCTTGAAACAGGCTTGCCAGCACAATCCAGAGGAGTGTTTGCAGTTCTTATCCCAGGTCCTCAGCTGGGACAGAACACATCTCTCTTTCCTAGAACCAAGGTGAGTTTGTCCTTCCCAATGTGCAGCTGAATCTGTTACATCTTTGGGACCCTCAGAGCGTTATGTTGGAGGCATATTTTTGCTACCTTCTACTTCCTTTGCCTTGTAATTAATTCTGATCATGAGACACCCAGTGCCACAACAGAGTATTCAGAATATAGGTTAGTATTAAGCTATTGGGAGCTTGGCTGGATGGATGTGACTGCCAGGAACTCTGTGCAAATTCTTCCCTTTTGGTTGTGTGGCTTTCCCAGGAGTGGATTTTGCTCCTGTTAGTGCTCTCCCATCCTGGGTAGAGGGAAGGAAACTGCACACTGAAGCTTGTTTTTGATGAAAGGAGCAGCATCTACGACAGCTAAATGTTCCCTCTGGGCCTTTCACACTGTCAGGGAGAACACAATGTGTTTTCTCACAAAAATTCTACTTCAAGCATGTGCAACATCAACAGTGCTCCTGCTCGTGTCCCTCCCCTGTGTCCCTTTGCCATGGGAGCAGCTCAGTGAGGCTCAGGTAAGTGGGAGGCTGAGATGTGTCAGTGTCCCCAGAGGTGGAGCAGTGAGCTCTGCTGCCAGCAGTGATGGCAGGAATGGGGAATATTGCCTGTTCAACTTCCTGTTTGATGTTTTATGTGCACATGCCCTGGGATTTGTGTTCTTTCCTCACTACAAGCTGTCCATAACAGCTTTGCTCCCAACACTTGGACCCCTCTGCAGGAGCAGCGGTGCCTGTGCAAGGTGAGAGCTGGTGCCTGCTTTTGACCTACTTGTGAAACTTGTCTTTGGAAATCCATCCCATAGTACTCATTGCCCTGGAGCAGACTTCAAGCTGAACGTCACTGTGCATAAAGCAGCTGCCGGGGAAGGCAGGAAATGTGGAGGAGCTGATGCTAATGCATGATGCAAAGTGCCATGTGCCACAGAAATTGCAGTGTGGGGACCGTGTCCTCTGCTCCCAGGCACAGCAGCAGCACCAGGAGCTGGGTGAGCTTGTAGGGAATGATCCCTGCCAGCCTGGAGAGTGAGGCTGGAAAGGAGAAAGGGAGAAATGCTGGGGGAGTAGAGGTTGGAGGCTTTTTCAAGGCAGGGAAGTCTTGAGTTGTGTTTTGTGAGAACAAAGAAGGAATTTCTTAATCTGATGGCTTTATTGTCTGAAAAGTCACTTGTGGAAGAGAGAGAATGTTCAAATTGTAGGACAGCCTTCAAATTGTGCTTTCTGAACTGTGCCAGACAAAGAGAGAGAAATCTTGCACCAATAAGAATGACTTTATTATTAGTTTGTTATAGGAATGTTGTTTGGGGCCTGCTCTGGGCAGTTGCACCTGCAGCATGGCAGCAATGCCATCAGTTAATAATACAGGGTTCTGGTTTGAAAGCAAAACCAGTGAGAGACTCCCAAGTCAGAAATACAATTTATTACAAAAAGGGAAAATAAAGAAAAACAAAATGCATTCAATAATACAAAGGAAAAAGAAAACCACTGAAAGAGTCAGAATGCACCTTGATACCCTGTTGGTGGCAGTCCCATTAAATGGTGCCTGCAGCCCTCCTGCAGTGGCAGATGTGGCTCTGTTGGAGCAGTGATCCTGCAGAAAGGTGAAGGTTTCGTCTGAAGGTCCAGTGGAGATAGATGAGCCTGGCCTTCCTCTGAGAATCCAGTGGCAAAGGTTGCTTGGTGTTCCAATATCTCAGGTTTTTATCCAGGTAGGAATGCTTGGCTCCTCCCCCTGGGTGGAGCATTTCCCAATGGGATGATGGAATTTTATCAGTGACACTCAGTGGGCCATGAGCAGAAGATCTGTCCCTGGAGGGAGGATGGGTCATGGAAGAGATAAAGAAACTGCCCCAGCTGGTTTCTTATCAGCTGGCTTATCAAGAGAAGATTACATCCCTTCCTCCATCCCAGTTCCAACAGATAGTGATTTAATATCTTTTTTGGTTACATTTTGCATTGCAACCCATGACATACAGTATCACAGCTTTTACACATCAGAAACCATGGAAATCATAACCATTAAGCAATATCTGTCATTACTTGCAAGATCTTTGTTACTGGAACATTAGCTCTGCATAATCTTTAGGGTTTCTGTCTTCCATACTGGGGTCTTAATGAAAAAAAACCAAACCAACCAACTAAACCGGGAAACAATTGCAGCTGATGGAAACAGACATGTTTAACAGGCGTTTTTTCAAAAACAAAAAGCAAAAAAACAAAAAGAAACCCCAGCAAAAAAACCAAAAAACAAACCCAAACAAAAAAAGGTTGTTTGCAAGGTTTAATAAACACATTCTTTTGATGCACTGGCTTAGAGTTTATTTGAGCTTTTTAATGTCATTATAGTAGAAATCCTGAGCATCCCTGGCTGTGTAACAGGAAACTATTCATTAGCAGGAACAGGGAAATACAGCAGGTGAATTCTCTCAGCTCTTGAGGGGAAGATAAGTGGCTTGCAGGGAATGGGAGAGAGAGGAAAGTCCAATTTTCCTGTTTTTCTCTCCTCCCTGTTCATGTGAAGCAAATAATAGGGCAAAATTCTTCAGATGTAATTCTGGATGAGTGTATGTGCTCTGCCATACTGAGGGCAGTGGCAACTGCGAGTCCAGAAATGTAGTGCTTTGAAACTTAGAACCCCTGTAAAACAAAATGGGAAATCTGAGACCTCTACATACTCATTTGGATGCAAGATGTAGAAATAATTTGCAATTTCACACTTCAAAATCCCACAAATTTCAGACCACAAGACAATGAGAACAATGGCTGTGATTTGTTCTTATGCATTCTCAGAAATCTTTGCTGTCCCCACTCCCAGCCTGGGACAGGCAGGGCAAGCAGGGAGTTGTGCACTGCTCTGGGCTGCCTTTTGAGGTTTTAGAGAATTTGGAGCAGCTCTGCAGACATTTTTAGCTGGCCAGATCAGTCCTCTGTGACCTACTTGTCATCGTGTGAGAACAGGTTCTTACCCACATGGAGCCTGTGATCTGCACTCCTGTCTGCAGTGCAGCTGCTGCTGAAGGATGCCTGACAGCAATGATGGAAAACATTTTCAGCCCTAAACTTGGCTTCCATGGCAGGTTGTCTTTACCAGCTGCTCTCTTTTCCTTTTCCCTGATTGTTTTTTGAAGCAAATAACCAAGTTCAGATGATTTCCAAACGGGATTTAGTCTTGGGTAACATTTTGCAGGGGTGGAGGGGGAAGGGGGTAGGGAGTTGTACTGAATTTTGCAGTAGGTACCAAATTAGTGGTCACCCAGCTGCGTTCAGTCCTGCTCTGCCTGGCTCAGGTCAGTAGGAGGGAATGGGGAGGTGCTGTAGTGAAGTTGTGGGGATGTGAGGAGATAAAAGGAACAACACTTCAGAGAGTTTATTTCAGCTGAATATCTTGTCAGGGTTCTAGTGGTCAATTGTTGCTGTTTTGGTGTATTTTAATGATGCCATTTCTTTCCTATTAATTAACTTTTTTCACAAAACTTTATTATTTTATTATTTTTAACACCTCTTCACTAAGGCCTTTTTTTGCAGCAATCTCCTGGTTCAGCAGCCATGGGTGTGCATTTGTTCTCTTCTATTTCTGTACTTGTTCAGTTCTAAAGAACAGGAAGGTGTTTGCCCTGTCCTGGCTTGAAATCTTGGGTGGTAAAGGCTTTTTTGTGTTCCAAAAGTTTAAGTCTAGCACTAAAACTACCTTTATGTCAAAGTCCTTTCAAATTAGCACTGTATTCAAGCACTAATTAGCATCCTATTCAGATGTTTGACTTCATCTGTGCAGAGGGTTTGAGCAGGGCACACTCATCCTCACGATGGCTTCTACTCAACAGCTCCAGAAGCTCATTTTGGCCCCTCATTTCAGGTTGAAATTGCTGGCTGTGAGTGTGTGGAACCAGCAATTTATAACTCAAGGGCTTTTGAATCTTCCCAGTGTGGAGACCTCCAGCTTGGCTCTGGCTGATCAAGTAATGCTTGTCTTGAGCTATGATTCTTTATTTAAGGTCATCAAAGTTAATGCTGTGGTTAAATTTTCACAGCTGCTCCTTCTCTGAAGTCCTCTTGACCCACCTTAGTATTTGGCATCAGCCAAATTGGGGAAAAAGGTAAAGAAATCACCAGAGACCTCTGCTCTGGATTAAGCTGTGCATTTCAACCCCCAGCTTCAGCCTGGTGAAGTCTGCTTGAAGTTGATATTTTTTCAATGGCTTCAGAGAACTATTAGGAAAGAATCTTTGCTTTCTCATCTGAGTGGGACTGGTTTTATCAGCTCTTTAAATAGTTTAATGTTGGTTCTTCTTTGTGAGAATTCAGGACTGCTGATGCTGCTTTGGTTTCTGAGCTATGGCTTGCCTCTAATAACATGTTTTAAAAAGACAGAACACAACACAAATCAAACCCCTAATTCTCTTCTCCTGTCTCCTTTCCACACACAAAGCAAGAACAAAAAACACAGATAAACAAAACAAAACCAAACCAGCCAAAAAACAACTCAAAGGAGTAATTCCAGCTTGAGTTGAGTACTGTGTGGGTCTCATTAGGATTTTGCCTTTACACTTTTGGGTCCATGTGGTTAGAGACACCTAAATGAGTAGAGAACAGCTCTGCTTTGACAGCCACATGCTTTGGAACAAATCTATTCATTTCTACATTTTTAGCTGTAGTTGTCTACAGGATTTTTGCTTTAATATATATAGTTTCCAATCTTGTGCTTATTTGCAATTCTAGATTTGTAAGCAAGTGATTATTTTCTACCTGGTTGAAAATCATCCCAGGCAGTACTACAGATATAATTTTTTTTTCTTTTTATTGCAAGACAGTGTGCATCTGTAAACATATTTTCAGTGAATATTTGTACACAGAGTTTAATGTTTTCTTTTTGCAGAGAGTGTGCCAGGAATTACTGTATTTAAAAATTATACACCTGGCATTGGTGTGATTAGATTGCTTCCCAGTTTTTGAAGGAGTTTTTGCTGTCTGCTGCTTTGTTGCCATGGTGGCAGTAGTTTTGTTTCTGGAAATTTAGACTGTGCCTTCTTTGTGAAGGCCCTACCAGTGCTGTCTGTATTGACTGCTTAGAGTACAGATTGGCTAAATTCCCACTGGTTAAAGAGGCAGGTCCAAACATCTTGCGTGTAGAATTGCACATAGTAGTTGCACATAAATAAATGTTTAAATAATTTGCCAGAAAATTGCAATATCTGGTTTGAAGTTAGTGTTTCAAACTTGTATTATTTTCTATTCAGGGTTTATTTCTTTGATTGAAACAAGTGAGGGTAGCAAGTGAAGGTCCTGTTGCCACCAGAAGAGCAGAGAGCTGTCTGCAGTGTGCTTTCCTCTTGTTCTGTGTGTTAGGCAGTAAAGAAAGAAAAAAAATGTTCTCTCCATCCTTTCTGTCCTCCTCCTTCCAGCAGCTGCACCATTTGACTGAAATGGGCCGTGTGTCTCCTGCAGGTAAATCATCTCCTGGTTATAGCTGTTATGGAGGAGGTGTTGGGGCAGGGGAGAAGTTTGGGATGAGTTGAAGGGTGTGGAGTCAGTGTGGAGCAAACGTGCCCATGGCTGCTCAGCCCCCTGGTAACACCTTTAGAAGGCTGGGTTTGTGACAGAGGGTGAGGGGTGGCAGAGCTCAGCTTTGTGTGAAAACTCCACATGGAAAGTGCTAATTTCTGCCTCATTTTGATGTGCTAATGATAGCAGTGCTTTTGCTCTGTTCTGCTGTCAGCTGAGCCTGGAAATCAAGGTCACCTGGGTTGATGATGTTTTCTGCAGCACTGGGAGAAATGTTCTCCTCCCTACTGCCTGTGCCTCGGGGTCTGCTCAGGTCTTCAGAGCTTGAGGGCTTGGCTTGGTTTGTTGTGTGCAAAACAGGTCAGGGAAACAACTGATGATACTGATCTGTGCCTGTGCACTGGTGAATAGAAGAACAACATTCATAATGAGACCTCCTCTGTGTGGAGGAGCTTTGAGCGCTAAAATTCCCATGAAAGAGAAGAAATTTTCTTTGCTCAACTGCAGTTGTTTCTTCTTCTGCGTATCATTCTTCATGCAGATAAACCTGAGGGGAAAATAAAGGCATTCAAAGTAACAATTTAGATATTTTTTTTTTATTTTGATAATATAGAAATACTTCGTGCTTCCAGTGAAACATTTCTCTAATAGTAATGCTTGTAGCACCTATTTATAAATGGGAAAGACAGGGACAGAAATCCCAAGTGTCACAAACATCCAAATGTTCTTTGCTTTCAGGAATTAATCCTGCAAATACATCTTGTTTGCCTTGTGATTTAAGAGAAACTTCAGATTTCTCACTTTTGAGAACCTGAGTATTGTATTTTCATTGCCACTTGGATTCAGTACATGAACCAGTTGATCCTAATTCTCTCCCTTTGCTTTCCCACTAGCTTGAAGCTGCAGGAGGTTTGAATGGTGATTTTTCTGAATATTGACAAATGCTCTAAGTGTTTCAGGGCAGCAAAACAATAGATTTTATGACTCCTGAGTTTAGCAAATCTTTACTGGCTTAGAGGCTTTGGAAAAATCGTTAAGAATTAGGATTTGATCTGCACTTCCATTTGCAGGGTCACAGCCATGAGTATAAAATTGTCAAAGAAAGTTCAATGTGTGCAAAGCTCAGAGCATTCAGCAGTTATTTATTGTTTGCTGCTTGCTTCTCTCTTGCACTGTTGCTTCTTCATGTGTAGAAATGTGATCTCAAGTTGTGCTGGGGTGGTTTAGGAAAGGTTTTTTTTGGAAGAGTTGTCAAGCTCTGGCACAGCTACCCAGGGCAGTGGTGGAGTCACCATGCCTGGGGGATTTAAGAGGTGTGTAGATGTGGCACCTGGGGACATGGGTTTGTGGTGGCCGTGGCAGTGCTGGGGAATGGTTGGATTCAGCCATCTTGGAGGCCTTTTCCAACCTGAATGATTCTGAGAATTTCAGAGATGGAACAAGACTTTGCATTTCAACGTGGTGACACTTGGGTTTGAGGGAAACATTAGGAAAATGGAGAATTTTCCAATTCCATGCTACTTGTGGAATTTCCTCCCAGGGAACAGTGGTCACAGCATTCTCTTTCTGTGTTGTAGACTCCTATCTAACTCATCTGCTGAGGGGAACTGATGCTGTTTACTTTGAAAGACAGTTTAGAGTCACTCTAGAACAATCAAACACTGAGGAATTCCTAAATTACAAGATCATTGCTTGAATGCACTGAGCACGAGGATTCTTTGAGCAGCAAAAGCTGCTTGGATTCCTCCATTGGGTGAATGCAGAAGAGATCCTGGCTCTCCTAAGGGCAGCTCAGGTAACAGAGCAGGTGATCTGAGCTCCTGATGCCACAGCTTCTCCATGCCTGTGGTGGCTGAAGGAATGGCTGTGGTTATTTTGCTGCCTCGTTTTCTTTTCCAGATGATGCTCAGAGCTGCAGGTGGTGGTGGCATACAGGAAGCTCCCGTGCAAACTGCAGCAAAGCAAATGAATTTTGCTGCCCTGCTGTTTCCTTCCCTCCCAGTATCCCATGGTGGTCTGTCTCCAGAGTGCTGCTCGTGAACAGCAGCTGCTGGCTGGAATTTTCATCAGGCTTTTGGTATTTTAAATTCAAGACTCTTCAGTTATTTGAGATCAGTTTATAAGGGGAAAAACCCCCACAAAAACAACAAACCAAAGAAACAACAACCTAACCCAAACAGCCCAAACCCCAGGAATATATCAGATGTTTAATGCAGGATGGGATGTGGAGAAAAGAGCATAGGAATTTTCAGTAAACAAATGCTGTGTGTTTAACAAATATCACAGAATTATATAGTGGTTTGGGTTGGAAGGGATCTTAAAATTCGTCTGTTCTCAGGGTAGGGACACCTTCCACTGTCTCAGGCTGCTCCAGCCCGGCCTTGGACACTTCCAGGGATCCAAGGGCAGCCACAGCTTTTCTGGTCACCCTGTTCAAGGGCCTGCCCACCCTCACAGGGAAGCATTTCTTCTTGATATCCAATATATGTTTGGAGACAACAGGATGAGCATCTTTAGGACATTCATATTTCTGTTAGATTCCCCTGTAGCCCCCAAAGTTTCCACAGTCAGTCCTTGAGTGCACAGCAGGCAGGGCTTTGTGGGGTACCTGTTCAGAGTGGCAGATTGTTTTTTAGCTACTCCTCAGTAGGGTTAATGTGAAGTTTTTGTGGGGAGGTGCACAAGCAAAAGCTTTCCATAAATTCAAATTTTTTGCACCTACACAAGCTCTGCCATTTAAATTGTGTTTGTGGGAAAGGTTATTGCTGTTCCACAGCGTGCCAGCATCATGAAAGGGATAAAAACACCAGGAGATTGTGTAACGCTGGCAGAACGGGATGAAATTGAGTTTGGCACTTCTGGGTTCTCTTTCATGAAGTTGGCAACTGTCTGATATCTTACTTGGACTGCTGGAGAGCTCTTCATCCTTAGCAATCTTTTTAAAAGCAATTTGCCAAGGGATAAAGTGACATTTCTGCTTGTGAAACTGGATTAAAGCTGGGGACTTGCAGGGGCTCTCATGCAATGCCACAACACGTTCATGTCCCAACATCTCATCAACTCTGCTGCATGACAGTAATTGGGACCAGGGGACATTTTTTTACACAGTCAATAAAAAATTACTGTTGTTTGGTTTATTTTGTTTTGGTTCAACCCCTCCCCCCCAGTTTTTTGTAGCTTCCCAGGAAGGTCAAGGGTTTTGCTCTTGGAAAAAGGAGGGAAAGGTTCTACACAAAAAAAAAGCAGCATGTTAGGTTCTGGGTCTGTGAACAGCCCTCAAGAACATTTGTATGGATCAGCAGTGTCAGTGGAAAAGGGTGATAAAGCTTGGAAGAGCTCTGGGATGCTTTGATAAGAGCAAGATGGAAGGGAGGGACAGGGGAAGCTCACACTGTAATATTTTGCTTTTTAAGTACCAGCTGTCCTTTCTGCAGCCCTACAAGATTTATCAAATTAACTCCCTTCTCTCCCCATGCTTAGTTTTAATATGTCCACTTGTACCACAGAAAAAATGCAATTAAACCTTTGCTTTCACTCAGGCATTGGTACAGTGAGAACATTTGCTCATTTACTGCAGTGGCAAGGTCATGAGCTCTACACTTATTTCAATCTAATTTTTGTGATTCTGTAGTTAACTTCTTAACTGAAATTTTCAGCTCCATTAATTAAATTTAAGCAGTCATTTATTTTTTTTTCCACCTAGGATTATCAGTTAAAAGGGAAAATGAGCAGGGAAAGCACAAACATTGCTTACTGTTCCCACATCTTGATTTGAACTCTGTGCTGCTACTGCTAGAAGAAAACATGAAAGAGTCTGAGAGATGAAACCCAGAGCTGGTGACAAAGGAGGGGAGGTCATACAGCTCATGATCAGTTTGGTACAGCAGGCACAGAAAGGAGAGACAATGCAGTTATGTCAGAGGAAGACAATCTTTCCAAGCAGCAATAATTCAACTCTGAGTATTAAAAGAAGTATTTAAGTTGTTCTTCAGAAAATCCATTCTCAGAGGCATTTACTGGAGCTAAACCACATTTTCCTAATACACTGAGCAGCTGTCAAGTGAGGTCTTCAAACTCTTGTCTTTCCATGTGAATGTCCTGCTCCTACTTTCATTTACTTGCCTGGCTCACTCTTCCTGTGTGTAATGTTAGGGAGGTCTGCAAATGTGCCCAAATTGAAAGTATCTCAGTATTTAAGTTTCTCACAGCTAAGTGAAAAGCACTTTGTAAAAGTAAAGCAGCATTATCCTTAATGCTAGAAAATTCTATTAAAAGTCTATAAAGCAACACTTAAAGACTTTTTCACATAATCTAAAGTGATGGTAAGTACTGTCCAATAAAACATTGTCTTTTCCAGAAATACTGCTTTTTCTGGAAGAGTAATATGATTATTCTTCTATTTAGCTTTCTTTTCCATGGTAGAATTTGAAAGGGAAATGCCTGACCTCCTAATTGACAGATCTTGTCCATTATTTTAATGCAGTCACACCAGGATGCATTTGAATTGTTTGTTGATGTGTCTATCCCACAACTCCACATTATGGAAGTGTTTCCAACGTTGTTTGCCTTTCAGGGAATTTTAACCCTACGCTGTAGGTGCAGGTGTTACAGTCACAGGCATTGTTTGCTCCCTGGTGAATGTGAGCTTGACAGCAGCGTGTGCCTGGGGATTCCAGCCTGGCATGGGGAAGGAGCTGCAGGAAAATATGCCTAGCAAGATAGTAGAAGGTTTTAAGCTTAATGATGAGGTATTGTGTATTGTTTATTGAAAACATACAAGCAAGCATTGTGGGAATACAAGCAAGTATTGTGTGAAGCAGGTATACGTGTGGTTTTAGTGACTGCCTAAATAATTGTCTGGAAAGCTTTGGCAAGATGCAATTGGCTAAAAAAAAATTAAAATGTACTGTAACAAAGAAATCTTTGGCTGCTGTTGGCAAGATGTGAGCTGTTGTCATCCTCATATTGTCTCAATCATGTAATGAGACTGATGCCAATAAAAACTCAAGGAATGTCTTCTGGCAGTTCCACCCTGTTTGTGAGAATAAAATCCAACACAAATAGTACCCCTTAAGAGTAGATATTCATTTTATAACTGTCCTGTTTTAGGGCAAGTTTGGGAAGAAACCTCTGAATGGGGTCCCCCTAAAAAACAAATCCAAAGAGCCCCTCCTCCCAGCTGGTTTGGAAAAAA
>VYXF01005749.1:17924-30413 GCA_013397295.1 Polioptila caerulea | reverse complement strand
CAGGGTTGGGTTCCCCAAAGCAGGGCTGGGTTCTCCAAAGCAGGGCTGGGTTCCCCAAAGCAGGGCTGTGTGTGCAGCCAGGGCAGCTGCTGGGCCTGCCCGGGGCACTGGGCTCTGGTGAGGCCCAGAGAGGCCGTGGGCAGCTCACACTGCACAAGGAAGGGCACAGGGACCCATGGCACGGCCAGGGGAGAGACACTTGGGTCCCCAGTGGAGGAGGGACGTGCACCTGATGGCCAGAGTCCAGGGCAGGCCACCAAGCTGATTACAGGGCTGGGACAACTCCAGTGAAAACAGGCTGGGTTTGATCAGCCTGAACAAGAAAAGCCTCCATGGAGGCCTCAGAGCCCCTGAGGGGCTCCAGGACAGCTGGAGAGGGACTTGGGATAAAGGATGGAGTGACAGGACAAGGAGGCTTCACATTGAAAACAGTTTTACATTAGGTGTTAGAAGGAAATTCTCCCCTGTGAGCGTGGGCAGGCCCTGGCACAGGGTGCCCAGAGCAGCTGGGGCTGCCCCTGGATCCCTGGAAGGGTCCAAGTGAAGGTTGGGCAGGGCTTGGATCAACTTGGGACAGTGGAAGGTGTCCCTGCCTGTGGCAGGGGGTTGGAAAGAGATGATTTTTGAGGTCATTTCCAACTCCAGCCATTCCATAATTCTGTGATTAATGCCAGGAAGCTTTGGAGTCTGCAGGAATGCTCACAGGTGGAAATGCATGCTTTTTTCTTGCTGCAAAAAAAACCCCTGTCTGAAATAAAAGTAAATGAATGATATGGGATCAGAGCATTTGATTTGTTTGAATGCAGTGTTTCATATCTCAGGGAGGAAAAAAAGAAACATCAGTTCTTTCCTTAAAAAGTAGATTTTTGATTGAAAATGAGGTTTGAACTTTATGATGAAGATTTGAGCTCTCAGAAGAAGTTAGATACCCATTACTTTGTAGTTTTCCAGGAGCTGCAGCACAAGAATAAACCATCATTCTTGCACCCTGTCTCTCCTTACAGGTCAAGTTGGTGGTGGTTCAGACTTTCAGTCCAGTTTTTGTAGAGGCTTTTGGATCTTTCAAGCAGAGCAAGTGTGATATTTGGGTGACAACAGCAGTGTGATCATTTGGAGGAGTAATGAAAACACTTGATTAGGCAAAGACTCTGTGGTCTGTGTGAGGACAGGAGATGGACAAATCTTCAGACTTGAATTCCTCTTTATTTTTCTTAATCTGTAGATTTCAGAGTCTGTAAACTGCCTCACAGTGCCATGAAGGGGTCAAGTCAGAAAGAATCCAAGCAAACAGCTGGAGCCTTGAATTTAAAAGCTTGAGACACCTTCCTGAATGAGACTGGCTTGCTGGTGAGCAGGCAAGTCAAAATTGGGTGAATCAATGGAAACTGCTTCTTTACTTGCCTAGGAAGTAGTGAATACAAACTTGGGGGGGTTCTCAAATGGAGAATTAAGGTACAACCAGGCTGTTAAGAGCAGGGCATGGCTTACCCCCTGAATGTATCCTACCAGCCTAAATATTGTATATTGGGATGGAACTGCAGCAAAGAGCTTCTCTGGCATTTGTACATACTGTCTGATTCCCAAGGATCTCTTTTCCTGTGTCTCCAGCACAGGGATGTAACCTAAAAAGGAAAACAAAGTTATGTTCAAATACCTGGAGCATCATTATTGACCAGTGCAGCTTCTAAGCTGTGTTTGAGGAAACAAATTGTAGCAAAAGTAAGATGGTTTATAATCCTTCAACTTTCCCCCCAAAGAATCCCCCTCTCCCAAGGACTGCTGGCAGTGGCCCATTGCTCAGACCCAGGAAAACAGAGTTTCAGCAGGTAAATCAGTGTTTGCAGCAGATCTTGAGACTCCTTGCATTAATTCTAAACTCCTGCTCTCCCAGCACACTGCCAGCATCTCATCCATCCAGGGAATCCATTACTGTGGACTTTGGAGTGTAATAGAGATTGCAAAGAAGTGAAGGGCTGTAGCTCAATAACCTGCATTTGATCACATCCTGGCCCTCATTCAGGTCTCTGGGGTGCTATGATAATACAAGTAATGGAAAGTTGCATATTCAGCTGGGTATATAGTTTTCATCTCCAGCATAAGGAAAAAGGATGAATATCCATTCCAGGGGACATTTTTGGAATGGGCCTGTGATTGATATCTTAGGCAAAAAGATTTAAAACTCTTAGAAAACACTTTATAATTGCCTCAAAATGCTGGTACTGAGTGGCAGCAATTTTAATAATTTAAAGATTAAAATAAGAATATTATAATTTAATGTAGTCTCTTTATATGCCTGTGGATTGTGGAGTTTCAGGCAGATCATGGGTTATTAAAGTCACATAGAAAAGGACCATAGTTTAAAAACTTAATTAAAAAATGTAAAAAATGGGTCATTCAGTAAACTGTCTCCTGTATTTCCTAGAAACCTTTTCCTATTGGAGTTCATGAAGTCCACAGAGCTCACTGGAAACAAGTGAAGGCTTTTTTTAGGCTGTTGTAGAAAATCATGGATTAATGGACAGAATTATGTGACCTTCGTAGGAGTCTAGAAATTTCCTGAGCTAACTGAAAAATCGAGCAATATTTTAAATAAGCTAAATTCCCTGGCAGACAGGGGATTTATCTGTTTTGAGAAGCTGTGGCTGCCCTTGAATGCCTGGCAGTGCCCAAGGCCAGGTTGGACGGGGCTTAGAGCAACCTGGGACAGTGGAAGGTGTCCCTGTCATGGCAGGGGTGGGGCTGGATCGGTTTAAGGTCCTTTCCCACCCAAACAATTCCGTGTTTCTGTGATTTTTTGTGTGTTCAAATCTCTTCTTTTTAAGAAAGAATAAAGATATTACAAAATGATGTGGGGTTAGTGTTTGGGTGTGAGTTTTTTTATTTATTTGTTTGGGGTTTGTTTGTTTGTTTTTTCTCTGAGCAGTCTCTCAGGAAATTTCAAGTTTGTTGCTGTGGGTGACATCTCTTCCACACCAATATAAACACACTGTGCACCAGTGGAGGGAAACAGTCATGGTGCATAGTTTATACTCCTCATTGCCACATCCCTGGTAATTAGTAACAAGCTTTATGATAGTCTGGTCCACTGGGATTCATCAGAATCACCTGAAAAAGGACTTGAGTTATGTTTCTTTGCTTTGACAGCTTTTTTGATCATATCCCAAAGATTGTTCTATAAACCAAGGGACACACCTAATGCTTTCACCAAGTTTCCAGGGTTTGTTTCCTGACCAAGCACTCTCAGCTGAGTTCCCCCATGTTTGTACTCAGGTTTTTTACACTATGAAGGAAAAGAACTGTTGGTAGCAGGTGCAATGCAGATGAACTCCCTGAATGTGCCAGTTAGCAGAAAGAGGATAGGATCTCTCCCTAGGTCTGTATATGAATATACCTGTTATATTTGTGTAAAAATTCAACTTGCAAACCTGGGGTAAGAACCAGCATTTCTGCTCAGTGTGTGCATCAGCAATATTTTGGAATTCCCACAAAATTCAATAAAGCAAAAATCTAACTTTGTAGTAACTGGTAAAGGTACCTATGAGTTACTGACTCTAGATTATTGATGTGTCATATCAAAACAGTGACTGCAGGTTTGGGGAGGTCAAATGGAGTGTGTTAAATGAAAGGGTTTAGAGCAACTCTGCTTTTTTTTGTGTTTCTCATTGTCACCTTACCTGTGAAACACTGTCAGTTTGCCAGGACTGAAAGTCAGGTTTGGTTTTAAAATTGCCCTATTTAATTAGTATTAGCATGTCAGTGCGCTGACTTTATCTAAGATATTAAATCACATAATTGACACTTTCAGTACTGTAAAGTGTGGAATTGAATCATGGAGGGTTGGTCTAACAGAGTATAAATTCTTTTATTGGCTACTGAATCTTTTAATGTTGATTGCTGAAGCTGGAGAGGTTCAATTAAAAGTGTAGGTTTTTGGAAATGCTAACATAGATCCTAAAAGACAGACTCTGCAAGGGAATGTACATGGATGCACTGTTTACCTGGATGATACCAAAAGATTATTTGTGTGCTTGAAATGCAGTGCCCAGGGATGGGCAGCCTGTGCTCATGGCAGGGGGTGGAACTGGATGAGCTTTAAGGTCCCTTCCAACCCAAACCATTCTAGGATTCTGTGACTGGGTTGGAAAACATAGTGTAGTAAATTGAACACAAGTTTAATAGCATTGCTATAGACAAATGAGTTAAATGTGTGAGTCTAGGACTACACTGGGCATTGTAAGCTTTTTTTATACCTTTCTACTGGATCAGACTGGAGGAACCCTGACTGAAGTTAAATGATAATTCTTGAAATCTTAGTTTCTTTCACTGCTGCTCCAAACACAAAAACAAGGAAAGTGCTGTTCTAGGTAGTCCCTCACACACAGCTGGAGGAGACAGGAGGAATTAGGGTTTTGAAATGTGATGAAATAAAAAAAAGGGATGTAATTTAGCATTACAGAATGCAAGGTCATGCATCTCAGGACTAATTCATTTTTTTGGATTAGGATTTGAAATCAGTTGGAAGTGACAAGAGGCTGTTGGAGCATTAAAACCAGGAGATTGAGATGAGTCTGAGATGAGCAAAGAGAATGTTTTTCTGTAAGGCAAGATGGCAAACCAGAGATGTGTTATATAGATCAAAAATTATTTTATCTGGAGTGTTCTGGAAGATGATTCCATCTGTACAGCACAGGTACTCCTTCAGAGGAGAGGTGAATTCAGCACATCTCAGATGTAAAGAAGGGCCATAAGGAGATTTGACATAATTGAGAATTTCTGCCATGGGGACACTGGAGGGTGTAGCTTCCTTAATCCAGCAAGGCAGAGCCTGGGAGGTGCAGTGAAGGAAAGCAAGGAATGCTCCAGCCATTCCAGCTTGGACACAGAGTGACTTGAGCAGGCTGTGAGGACCCAGCAATGTCATCACAGGACTTCTTGTTCCAAAGAAGGAATAGCAGAGACGTGCAGGAACAGGAGGCAGTGGTTGGAACCCTCAGTGTGGTTTGGGTGAGATTTCTTTAGTGTGGGAATCTCACTCGAGAACAATCAAACTTTTGCTACAGTGAAACTTTGATTTCACAAACAACTGGTGCACAAAATTGGTGGCCAAACTCTTTCAGAATGAAATGATTTTCCTTTCCTAAGTAGCAATAAACAGTGTTTCACTTCTGTCCTCACCACAATTTCTTCCAGCCATCCCAAGGAAGCTTTGGTGACATTGGCAAGAAAATAAAATTCTGTGTCATTGGTCATTTTTCTCTTGAGGACACCTCATTATTCCCTCCATCATTCAATGTAGGTTAAAAAAATAAAATCAGATGGTTTACCTGAGGATCTGCTAATAACTGTTGTAATTTTGACACAAGGCATCCAGCCTGTGCTGTCACCACAAGTTCAATGTTCCCAGGGGCTGCTGTCAGTGCTGGGGAAAGAGATCATTTTTTAATAGCTCAGGTCTTCATCTCCTTGTTTTCAGCTCAGAGTGCCATCAAATCCATGTTTGTAGTTCCTCCATTGCAGAAGTGTTGTGGCAATTAGCTCTGGATGGGTGAGAAATCTCCCAGCACAGCTGGCTCTGACCTCTGGTGCTGGTGTGAGGAGAGGGGTCACCAGTGTAACTGTTGGAAAAGTTGGTGCTGGGACTGGGATTCAGGTCAAGTGTGTTCAGAAAGTCTCTGTTCACACTTGTCCTGCACCTGGATGCAGATGAACTGTGGATTGAAAGAGAACATTAAACCAAAATCTGATTTACAAAACCCTGGTGTAATCTTTATATCTGAAACCAAGTCCACTCACTTGGATTGTTTTTAGTTTCTGAGCTAATAAAATTATATCTGGTGGTTAAATAATGTTTGGTTTTTTGTTGTTTCTTTTTTTGTTTGTTTGTTTTTAATCCATAATAATTGTAGTCTCTGTTCTGGGAAATTCTATTAGTTTTTTCCACAGATGAGTGTTTTCAGATAAACAACATCTTTATTCCAGCTGGGACTTCATCATCAAGTTTATCTTAATTATCTTATCTTAAAATAGTCTTAAACTGCCAGAAAGGCTGCAGTGTAGTCAAGTATCACAATTATTTTCTCCCTGTGAGACAGTGCTTTAGAATTCAAAAAAACCCAAACAAACCAAAGCTGATATTGATAGTCTGGTGAGAAGTCTGTCTTGTATGAAGTGAAAATGTGGTGGGAAGCAGTTGTGCCTCCTGGGTACAGCCTGCCAGGCACAGTCATTTCCCTGGAGAAACAATATCCTGCAGTGCCTGTCTCATCCCTGGGGGGCTGGTCCAGCACATGGCAGTGCCCTCTCTGCAGTGTCACTGTCCCATGCCAGTGCCTGGCACGAGCAGCCCTGTCCCCTCTGCTGCCAGCTAACCCCGCTGTCAGGGTGTGGCAAAGGTGTAGAAGCTATCCTGGGAGTTTGCAAATTCCAGAAGTGCACAGAGATTCTGAATGTTTGAGTATCAGTGAAGCTTCTCTGTGGAATCACAGAATGTGCTGAGCTGGGAGGGACCCCCAGGATCACCCAGGGCAGCCCCTGGCCCTGCACAGACACCCCACCAACCCCACCCTGGGCATCCCTGGCAGCGCTGCCCAAAGGCTCCTGGAGCTCTGGCAGCCTCGCGGCCAGGACCATTCCCTGGGCAGTGCCCAGCACCCTCTGGAAGGTGTTTGAGGCTGAGAATGTGTTTTGAGGAGGGTTCAGTGTGTGCTTATCCTGTTCATGAGTGTCTCCAGGTAACCTCTGGCAGCTGTCTGACCTGATCCAGCTGTTCTGCAGGTTTGAAGCTGACTCTGTGGAGGTTGTTGTTGTCTTTCCCTCTGTCAGTCACAAGTATGTGCTGGTGAGGGAATTGTGAGAGGACTCTCAGGTAAAAAAGGTGGTTTGGTGCCATAATTGTTACAATAGGCTACAAAGTGCAGAGGTAACAAAAGGAGATGCCTTATTTTATTATTGTTTTTATCTTATTGTAGCCTTTCACGTGCAAGCCTTAGCACACTGAATAAAGATCAACAGAGAGGCCATAGAACAAAACCAAAGAAAGTCATAGGAACATGGAATGGCTTGAGTTGGAAGGGATCTTAAAGAGGGAGGGCAGGGACACCTTCCACTATCCCAGGGATCCAGGGGCAGCCCCAGCTTCTCTGGGCACCCTGTGCCCATGCCTCTGGGCGTCTGAGTAAAGAATTTCCTCTTAAATTCTAATCGGAATCTCTCCTCTTTTATTTTAAAAATGTGCTTTCAAACATACTTTCACTCCATCTCTTACATTTTTGGCTGAAATGCCTAATGTGCATTTAGCTCAAGTATCAGTATAATTGCACTCTGGTTATAATTGGATAAGTATATTTAATACCAATTCAGTTGATCAGAAACTGAATCTAATTTCTGAATGACTTAATGTCATGATCATAATCTTTTGAAGAATCATATATCTAATAAATCAGATTCTCACACTGGCATCTTAAAATTCAAATGACTTGTTTAAAAATGGACAATGAATTTATTAGAAATTTTATACTTAGTCAAGCTGCAGAGCTGAAATCTTCAGGACACTTATTAAAAATCTTTGCTTCTGAGTAGCTGCACTTTCACCTGGGGCTCTGGGAATGCATTACATTTTAATGGAGTTTCCTGGGCTGTTAAATACTGTGTGCAGCTATCCTCACAAATACCCATTCATCTACCAAAATCAAGTGGAAAGGTGCTGTATAGGGCTTGGCGAGGCTGTGGATAAAGCAATATCATGCACAAGGTATTTGTCTAATTTCTGGAGATGGCGGTGTTCAATTTCAAGTGTAAAGAGAAGTCTTCAAAGCAAAGACAATTATCTTCTTAAACTGCTGGTAAGACCTTATTTCCAGATGTAAATATCCAGTAAATGAGCTTTTTGTGCATCTGAATTGCACTCATGAACTTCGACTATTTTCAGTGTAAGAACGGCAATAAAGTTTGCCTTCCACTACCACAAGTGTGGGGTTTTAGATAAGTGTTGCAAAATCCTCCAAGATTCCTGAAAGGAAATATTGATGGACTGTCTGTGAAACAGCTTTGAAGCCTGTTTCAAATTCAGATTTTTAGAATCTGCCCTTTACTCTGGGCCATCTCTGCTGCACGTCCATCCCGACTGCAACGCCAAGGGCTGGTGAGGTTGGGATTAAAAGCTCAGGGCGTTTGGTTCACGTGTCTCAATGTGCCAAGGATTAAAAGCTGACTGAAAACATGGTTCACATGACAGAAAAGGGCTTCTTATTCCAAGCTGGTCATTCAGTATCCCAAGAAGTGATTGCTTTTAAATTCTTTCACCTTGTGCCTTTCAAGTCTTAGAAAGAAATGTTTTAAGGATTTAATGCTTCCTGGCAGAGTTCAGGCTTGATGCTGCTTAACAGGAATAAGAGCTGTGGAGTTCAGAAAATCTGTCTTGAAAAATATTTTCCCTGGGAAATGTATTATTCTAAGTTTCAGCCTTAAACTGGAGGTTTTCTATAGCAAAGACAAGAATAAGGCCTTAGATGATGGACTAGGAATATTTTTCTCTGTGTTTGTTACCAACCTGGTTTTGTTTAACAGGGACAGTACTGCCTGAAACTGTTCCAAAATGAAGTGCAGAGTGAAAATAGGATGTTGAAATTTTGTCAATTTTAACGTTTGGGATTCCTCTAAAATCAAGAAGCTCAGCAGATGCTGAGCCGTTCCCTCCCTGTTATTAACAAATCATTTTGCCCCATTAGTAGATGGAGACTGGAGTGGCTCTTGGGGAATCCTTCAGCAGCACGTGGCTCATGGGCCATTTTTCAGCCCACCTGTGACTTGTCACTGGCTGCAGGTGGCCAAGGATGTGACAGGGTAACACCCAGGGGGATGAGAGAGGCTGTGATGGCCCCTTAACAAAATCTGAGCTGTCTCTAGAGATAACTGCACGCATGCTGAAGTTACTCTGGATTTTCTCCTCATTACCATGCTGTCCCTCATTAACACAGAGTTTGGAATGCTGCAGCTCTGCTAAATGCACATTTTGGGTCAGGGACTGTGAGAGGAAGATTCATGGCTGTAATTAGAGAGGCACTTTGCACATATGCTTATGTAGTAGTAGGAAATTTGGTTAAACAGAAGAAGAGCTCTATATATTTTCAAGAACTCACAAGTGCTGTTAGGCAGAGACCTATTTATTCCTGGCACGTATTTACTCTGTGTTTTGCTCTTTGGGCAATGAATTGACACAGAGGAGGCTGGAAGATAAAAGCAAGCAAATCTTTTTTTTTCTCACCCTGTTTCCAGTGTGCTGCAGAGGACAGAGAGGCTTCCAGGGCTTGGTGTTTGCCCCACTGCACTGGGACTCTGAACAGCATCCTGGGAATTGCAGTGTGCTGGCACATCAAGGGAGAAAATGCGTATAAAAAATGCAGAGGCAGAACAAATAAATTGAAAAAGCAATTAAAAGTCAGGTAATAAGTTACTAAAATTCAAATCCGTAGCTGACTGTCAGTGCCTCAACCATCAGTCAATGGATGGAACTTTACAGGAGCTCTTCCAGAGTCCAGGGTTTGCCCTCCTGTTCCCAGTCTGACTCCAGGGCACCTGGAAGCAGAGCAGCTGCAGAGCCACTGTCACTTCTGGGGCTGACTTGCTCCTGACACATTGAATGAAGATCATGGTTTGACTGAAAACAATTTAAAATACATGTCTTGAAATATCCTTGACATTGCATTTTAACTGTAATTTGAAACAGTAACTGTCAGCAACAAGTGAAAGGGCATTTGGAAGAGATAACCTTGATCTGAGATATGTAGGAAGCTGGAGCTATAGGAATTGCTGGAACTCAATAAAAGTTATTTATACAGCCATTCTCTGGGAGTAGCTTCCAATAACAAAGTTATTAAATTTAGCATGATATACCAGTGGCAAGACTCATTGCAAGTTATGACCATTGTATTGTTAGGCAATTAGATTTTATTTGCTGATACTCAATAACAAATGATAGCTATCCTTTTATCTAAATCTGATATTTAACCAGGGTAGAGTTGAGCTTATACTTTTCAAGCATGGTAGCTCAAATATCAAGGAGTTTTTGGAGTCCTGCACAATGCTGGATTTTTAATTACATGTGTTCAGAAGCAATTTAACAAAATATCAGCATTGTTCATCAAGAATCAACCCACTTTGTTAGGATCTTCTTCAGGAAAACATTTAAACTGCTGATAGTTCTTTTTGGAACTGTTTAGAATACAGATGGGATGTGTATGTGTGCACATGGACATTTTTGTCCTCGTGAAGACTGTGAGCTCAAAAGTAAGATGCATTTTAGAAGTTCAGCACTGAGTTAATTTACTTCCCTTGGCCTCATTTGGGAAGTTAATGGAATGATTATAAAAATGCCAGTCCAATAAAAAATTTAATTCTTCTCTGAAAAGGATATGTCTGTTCTAGTTGTATTTGATTGCAACCAGATTGTGTTTAATTTTATTCTGTGTTTGGTGCTGTGGCAAGAAACCAGACTTCCTACCCTTATTTTAGCTAATCCTTGTGTTTTATGACCATGAACTTCCAATGAAACATCTCTGTTGGAAGGAGATCTTCCTCCAAAACAGGAGCCTGAACAGCAGAGCAGGGAAAAGAGAAATACTGGAAGTTTTGTAGTTGCTGTTGGAATTCCTGAAATGGTATCTGTTGAGACAATATTTTATTCATCACCAGAGATAATGTGAGTCAGTCAACGGCTGCTTCTCGCCTAAAGTTCAAACAGTTAATTTGAAGTTTGTATAAAACTTATTGAGGAAGAGAGGTTTGCTAATGGAATAGAAAATAAGTGAGAAACAGCTACTTCCAGGCAGGTTTCTCTGCCTTGTAGAGTAAAATAAGAGTGCAATTTAAGTGGGCATCTTGAACAGGTGACAGATAAAATGCTGAAGGGAAGCAAGTCAATAGAGAGCTCTGACTGATCAACGCTCCTGTGTAGCAGCTGAGGTAGAATTCAGTGGAAATGTACTATAAATACAATGTTGGACAAGCCTGTTAAGATCCACTGAATAATTAGCCCTAAGAATTTTTAGATACTGGAAGAAAAGAAAAGCAATGTTCCCATTTTTTTTTTTTTAAGAAAAAATGAACACCCACAAATAGCTCTTACAGACAAATATAACTTAGCATGTCTTCAACAATCATGGCTAACAATTTAAGGTGAATTTTTGGAATATAAAACACAATTACTTTAGGAAAAAAAGCTGTCCTGTGACTTGAGAAATGAATTGAAGTAAAGTAAGGCTTTTTTTTTTTTTTTAGTCTACAAGTTTAGCAGCAAGTGTGTACTACAAATCTGTATTTTTAAAAAGAAATCTTCATTTTCTCATGCTATGACTAAAGCAGGAGTCTGCTTCAATGATGGAAAGCCATCAAATTTATGGATTGAAAGATAATTAGAATCTTGAGAAAACCTGGTGGGGAGTATCTGTTTAAGATTCTTTTATGATAGCCTGTGTTAATTTTACAAGTTTCATTTCCTTGGGACAGGCAAGTCTGAAAATTCTTAGCATAAATCTTGGTGTATTGCAGCAGACTGGAGCTAACTGAACTTGGAAAGCCAGGGTTCTTTGAAAAGGTGCAGGGTATTAACTGACTTTTTTTGTAACTTGAAAAAGTAATTCAGTCAGATTAGAGATATGTACAGATCTTTAATATTAACTTATGCTTAAAGCAATGAAATGTTGATATTGAGCTATTGAAATTGTGACAGCTCAGCTGTCAGCTGCAAAATGTATTCCTGGTATTAGATAAAGGACATTCATTTTTGCAAGGCAAGTTAGCTGAGTCATCCTTGATTTGGACATATAAATTGAAACAAATGACATTTAGTGTTAGTTTTAGTCCTGGGATACTTCAAAGTGATTTCACTGATCCGTGGTGGATTATGAAGTACAGAATTAGTAATGAGTGTTTGAGCTGGTCTGGGGCTCAGTGATGAGAATGGAGGGAAAATTCAGCAAAGAGAAACCTGTAATGATGTATTTAAGGAAGAGAGCTCAGCTTCAACTGACAAGTTCAGGGAGTGGAGCTTAAACACTCATTCCATGCATGTCAGGATCCATGAGGCTTGATCTGCTCCTTGGGATTAGGAGCAGAACTGAAACTCTGTCAGGCTCTGCTGCACATTTGGGACCAACACTTCCTGCAGGGAAGTGCTGGGAGAAAAACCTGTTGTTACTGGGAGGGCACTTGAGGTGTTTCACCTGACAGAGTTTCACCTGTGTGTTACTGGTGGTGTTCCTCATGGATACCATGCATGGTCCCCGACTCAGGGGAAGCAATATTTTGGGTGTAGCAAGGTTCCTATGCAAGGAACCTCCAACTATTGATTTTATCCCTGCATGGGGGACGTGTGTGAGTGGCAGCTGTGCTCAGAGCTGCTTCCAAACAGGTGGGAATAGACATGTAACCCTGAACCTGCAAAGACAGCAAGGTCACAGGGTGTATAATTGGGAGAAGACTCAAATAAATATA
>VYXF01005749.1:0-17911 GCA_013397295.1 Polioptila caerulea | reverse complement strand
TTTTCAAGGATTACATTGATTTAGAGAAAAAACACCCCAAACCCTTTACAAATATATTTTAATTCTAAGGAGAAATAATTTTTGTTGCCATTTTTAAAAATAAAGACAAGCTTTCTGTATGCTTCACCTGTAATCTGGATTGCCAGGGCACAGAACATGCAAAAAGAATGAAATTTAGTCAAATCTAACAAGAATGCTTCAAACTGTGACCAGGCAATTGTTACTGGTATTGTAGAGAACTGGCACCTTCCAGAGCACAGATAAAACTGTCTCTGCTTACGTGTAAATTTAGCAAGACTATGTCAAGAGTGAGGTGGCAAGACAAGAAACAGAGCTGTCCTGTGGGGGGGGGAGTCCCTCCTCCACCATGGGGACTGACACTTGCAGCAGAAACCAAACTGGTTTCTGGTGGGATGTATTTGAGGCGTTAGAGAAATCCCTGATGTTTGTTTCTGAACCCCAAACATCTGGATGCCTTGGGAGAAGCACCTGGGAGCACCAGCAGCTGGGTAGCCTGGGGTTTGTGTTTAATGGCTGGGCAACTCACCCAAATTTGTGCAAGGTCTGAGCCCAGTTCTTAAAGAACTGACATCTCAGGAAGAAGTTATGAATGCTTTACTTCAGGGTATGTTCCTTCTTACACACTGGACAGTCTATTCCCCATTTTCTCCTAGGGTGGATCCTCTGTTACCTAATGAGGCATAAAGAGTGATCAAAGCTTTCCCTGCAGTTTGAGGAGTCAGAGCATCTTTGTCTCCCTTGTGGAGTCTCAGTTTAAATACACCCTGAATACATGGTTCCCTTTGACTCAGGAAAGATGACTCTTCTCTCTCTGCAGAAACCTGTTCTTTGAAAATCTGTGGCTATAGAGCAAACATTTGGTTAGGATAACAAAGTACTCACTGAAACTGGCCAGTTGCAAGGGCAGGTTGATATGTACTTGTCTGATGTCTTCTGTCTTCATCTTTCTAGAAAGACTGGAAAGCACATCAAGGACTTTCTGCTCTTCCTGAGTGAGGAAATTCCAATATTCCTTGATTTATCCCACCTTCAAGAAACTCAGCACAAGCTTTACATGCACATTTTCATCCTTCACTTTCTCCCGCTTCCAGAAGAATATACAATAGGATTTATCAGGAATTTGCTATATGAATTCTACAGTCTGAAAAATAAGTTACAAATGGATTTTTATGCAATGAATCCCACACTAGGAGTTACTTTAATGAGCCAAATGCATCTTTTCCAGCCCTAGTAAACAAGAATGTCTTTGGAAGGGATGATAATGAATGATCAGAAACAGTGGTGGGTTAATTTGTAGAGTTTTATAGTTCAAAAGCACTGCCACATCCTAACAGCATTTGTCTCTTCCTTTACTTGCTTTGCATTTTGTGGTTTTAAGATAAAAATTGATAGACTAAATCTCAACTCTCAAGAAATTTTCAAAAGGGATATTTACTAAAATGTGATCATGCTTTCTTAACTTTTGCCCATTTTGTTGCTGCTTGGGGGTTATTTTTTGTTTGTTTTTGTTTGGTTTTCTTTGTTTGTTTGTTTTTGGGGTTTTTTGGGGTTTTTTTATTTAGTTGTTTTTTTTTTTTTAGTAAATGACAGAAGTCACTAGTTTTTGGGGGAATGGTGGAGTGGATCAATGACACTGATGTTCTCATTGTCTCTATCCCTTTCCCACTTTGGGACTGCTGTAAATGCCTGATCAAATTTTATTTGCTGCTCTGTTTCCTGTGTGTGTTTAGAACAGATGAGGCTTCTCACATCAGTGTGTTTCTTTATCCCCTTTTAGAAGTATTGTGTTTTTTATCTGGTGAGTCTGTGAGAGTTTGACATTGGATGACTTTATAAAACATTCAACTAATTGGATTTGTTAAAATAAATAAATCAAACACTAATTGGAATGTGCCCTGCCATTATTTTTGCTTACTGGATTAGATATTATGGCATGAAGTTCTTTTTATCATATTTGTGCATTTATTTAAACACCCCCCTGGCGCACACTTCTGCAAATTCAATTATATATTCAAAGGAGCCATTCAATTTATGCAAGGCTGGTTTACATTTAATCCAGGGGCAAGTCTCAGTAACTGATGATAGGTCTGCTCAAGATTAATTAGCATCACTCAGATGAGCAGTGGCATTGTTACAAGGCTGCAGTATAAAACAAGGGATATTTTATCCTTCTTATGTGAGCCATTATTTGCTTCAATATGACCCTTTTCCCTTTTCAGGAAGGGAAAAGCTTTCTTGTTTAGATTTTATTTTGAGAAAAGGGTTTGACACCACCTGTGTTATCCAATGCCATCAAAGCCATCTCCATTCCCTTGTTGGTCCCACTGAACACTGTTTAATTTTTACCAAAGCAGGAAAAAGGCTCCAAACACCTCAATTTGTTTTCCAAAAATCCTCATTCTTGCTGACAATTTATGAAGACCCAGCACCCTATTTTGGTGATTGTGTAAATATTGTCATTTTCCTCAAGTTACTCTGTGATATTTGGCTGAAATTAGTAACATGCAGACCTGGTAACTAAATTCATCCAGTGGTTGGTCTTTCCCTTCAACCTGAGGATTAGTTTTGCAACATTAATGAATAGCCCTGTTCTGCCTCTATGCAGTCAGATTTCAGCCACAGATGATTTTCTTTGGGGTTGGGTCTAACCTCTTCCTGTCCTTATGTTCCATCATATTTGAGTGTAGCTCATATCTAAGTATCTGCATAGGTGGGGTCTCTTTGGAAATATTGAATATTAAGCTTATGCTGACATGAGGGAAAACACTTCTGCTTATTACTATTCCTACTTTAGTGAACTCCTAAAATCTCTTCAGTTTTCTGAACCTGGCTGCCTGTAAGGGAAGCTGCAATGTCACATCTGCCAGCTTCTGCAGAGAGCAGGGCCACCACTGATGTCCTTGCTTGGCAGATATGAACACAGTCACTGTGGCTGTGTGGCTTTACCAAGGATTGGGTATAAGGGAGGATTTTCTTCCTGTGAGGGTGGGCAGGCCCTGGCACAGGGTGCCCAGAGCAGCTGTGGCTGCCCCTGGATCCCTGGCAGTGTCCAAGGCCAGGCTGGACAAGGCTGGGAGCAGCCTGGGATCGGGGAAGGTGTCCCTGTCATGGCAGGGGGGGGACTGGATGGGGTTTCCGGTCCCAGCCCAACCCAAACCATCCTGGGACTCTGTGACTGTTAGAGTAACCCCAAAATATGAGATGTTCTGATATATTGTTCTTCTTTCCTGTTCCATAATACAATGTGCACTGCAACAGTGTGAAGAGAGGAGTTGCTGGCTTTTTGGCTCACAAGTCACCGTGGCCCTGGCTCCCAGCTGAGCCTTTATTTCATTTTTAATTCTGCTCCCAGTGGGACACATCAGAGCAGGAAGTTGGTGGGCACTGCCCCCCTCTTGGTACTCAGGATTCACACAGGCAATCTGCTCAGCTGAGCCCTTAAAATCGACTCCAGCTTTTTCTCCCTGTCCTCATTTCCTGCAAATTCATCTCCACATTCCAATTCTGCTGCCTCTAGTAAATTAATCCTTCTGCCTTATTGCCCTGTCACTCTGTGTTTGGAGGTTTCTCCACTAACCTTTTCTTTCTCTGAAACAGAGGTGTCTTGCTGCTGCTTTCAAGGCTCTCCATGGTTTATCCTTTCCTTTCCTATTCAGCTGTACTACAAGGTTAGCCTTGACTTGCAGGCAAGGCACTCAGAACCTTCCTCAGGTGTTGTCTTGTATCAGCAGATGCTCCCAATTAATTCCCACAAGTTCTCACTGTGTCCCTTTTTCAGCTCCTCACACTCCACCTTCCTCAGTGAGAATAAAATCCCCTGTTCAGCTGAATGTGCCAGGCTGTTGACAATTACATTCCCAGTGCCATGAGCACTGCTGCCCCATATTTTGCTGCCTGTTGTTTGTTTTGCTTCTGGGACTTTGTAGCAGCTCTGGTGCCATTTTCTCTGTACAGGAGAGCTCGTACAACAGCTGGGCTGGAGCAGAGAAGATGTTTCAGATTCCTTCAAAGGAATAGCTCCCAGACAGCCCCATCCCTGTGTGCTGAGCAGGAGAATGGGGATCTTTGTGTCTGAATTAAAGGGAATCTATCAAAATGAGAATGCCCCGTTTGGGGGCTGAGAGCAGAGGATTTGATTTTGCCTCTTGCTGCTGCTTGCTGGGATAAAGGTGATTTTCACTGCTCACTCCCACACAGTTCAGGCTGCCTGAATCTTCCCTTAGATTTTTTTTTTTTTTTAAATGAACCTGTTCAATATTGTAATTTTGAACTTTTTCACCTAAATTAATTTTTTAAAAAAAATTAGGGAAACAGTTTAAGCGTAATCCTGCTTGTTTTGACAGCTGAGAAGGTTTCACAAATGCAATAAATTTAAGGCAAGGTTTATTTAAATATTATCAAATCATGACAACTCAGAAATATTTGCAGAAGCTACTGAATCAGGCAAGTTTTCAAGGGTCATAAAATCTACTAAGAGATTTATTTATAATGAAAATATGTAATTTATAAAATTTTTAATTTTTTAGGGCAAGCTTGATCTCTTTAAACTTTTTTTCAGCAACAGAGTATTTTGGGGTGTCAGGTACTCTACTCAACAAACCTTCCTAGAATATACTTGACTAGAAACGTTTGGTGAAGATTTGTAGAACCACTTAAAAAACCAGTTGCAGCTGGAGTGCACAGAGAATCATGTAACAGAATACTGGCTTGAGAAATATTAACGATAGGAAATATATTTGTAATTTGTGAGGAGTTCCATAGGAACTGAGACAAAGTTTGGGCTTTCCAGGAGTTGGGTGATATGGGTGACAATGAAAGAAGGCTTGAATGTCTTCAGTGTTGGGTAACCCTTTATTGCAGGGCACCCACAGGTCAGGGATGTGCCTGGTGTTCATTGTGTGGGTGCAGCTGTGGGAAGGAGGGAGGAATCAGAAATGTCTCTGCCCATACAGCTCTGGTTGCTGTCAGGAGCCCTCAGTGCTGGGCTGGCAGAGCAAGGGAGAGCTGCCCTGAGCCCTGTGCAGCCCTGGCATGGCACGTGTGCCCAGTTCCCTGGCAGGACTGGGATCTGCAGAGAAAAATGGTCCTTCCTACCCTAAGGGGAAACCAAAGCCCTGTAAACACATCCTGGGCATGATTCAAGTCTGAACTGGGGGAGCCAGATCCCCGATGTGGTGGATCCAGTAGTGAAATACTTTGGCAGGCTGAGCTGGGGGGAGGTGAGGAGTGCATGAGATCAGAAGGGACACCAGTGTGGGAACATCCTAGGGAACAAACCATCCCTGTTCCTCTGTGTGGCCCAAGACCCAAAGATTTGCACTGGAATCCAAAATGACATTTCCCAGTTCCTGGATTTCCCTTCACTCACAAGTGTTCAGGCAGTGTATTTATGAGAGTTAACTTCCATGCCTTTAAGGAATTACAGTGAAGATGTTTCAGTCGGCAGTGTGGAAGGTGTGAATGAATCTGCTGCTTCTCTTTCTTTTGTTCAGAAACTGCAGGGCCATGCTCAAAAGTATTGACTTGAAAGACCTTGAGGTGTGTTTGTGAACCACTCAGAAATTTGTGTTGTTAAGTTTAGGAGGTGGCTAAAGCCAGGTTAAATGTAATCAAGGCTTAAAAGCAAAAAGAAGTGAGGCATTGCTGTAGGAACAGTGATGCTGTGCTTGTTTGTCATTTCCATTCCTCCCTCCTTTTCCTGATTTTTTCAAAATCTCTTGCTTGGGGGTTCATGAAAATATTCCTGCATGGGTGTATCTTGTAGAATTGTCCTTGAAAATAATATGTTGGAATAAAGGGGACTGATCTTAGAAACAGTAGTGTAGAGGGAAGAAAACAAGGGCTTCCAGTGGATATAGAACATGGAAAGCACAAAGATATTTTTTAGCTGTCACCTTAGGAGCTGCATGAAAAATAATGTTCAGGAAATTAGTTTATTTTGATTTCCTTTGTAAGCTTGGGTACAAAATATCTAAGTAAATGGCTTACCACAGAGAGAGAGAGAGAGAATTAACCCAGAAATGTTTTCATTTTTCTTGGTTTTAGGTGGTTGTTCATTTGATGAGCACTACAGTAATTGTGGTTATAGCGTCGCCTTGGGAACCAATGGATTTACCTGGGAGCAGATCAATACCTGGGAAAAGCCAACAATGGATCCTGCTGTCCCAACTGGTGAGTGAGGAGCCTCATGGACAGTGATGAGATGCAGCTCTTGAAGAGAATCTGATGTTTTTCCTTTGTATGGGTGTACTGGCTCTCTACACACAGCAGCACAGTAGGATCTTATTCAGCCATAAAATGTTAATTTTGTGTTCAAAATAATCTGGCAACAGAATTCATAGATGGGAGGTGGCTTTTTGCAACACTTGCCATTGGATATCTTTGAAGAATCGTTTTACATTTCTTGTTCTTATTTGATTTCTCATATTGCAGGGAGGAAATGTTTTGGGTATAAAACTCCAAGGTTCAGCCAGCTTTTAGCACATTTCTGAATGAGAGAGTTATCTGAGCACGTTCATGTTGGACAGGCCAGAAGAAGTAAAGTCTTAAAATGTGTGGAAATATTGGACATTCCACTTACCATTTAGCTATCAACTGATTGATTTAAATTTAAATTTTGAGAAAGACAAGAAAGTTCATGGAGAATTATTTGTGGTAGCTGATGCTTAATTAGGTTGGGAGCTGAGACAGGAGAATTTTCATATGCAAGAAAAGCATTTCCAGCAGAGAGACTTACCAGAGTCTCTGATTTACAAATATGTACTGAATATAGTGTAGACTACCATGTGATAGTTGGACAGAGCTCACGGGGGTGCTAATTTCCAAGTTTTGTTTTTCATTGGAAGTTAAAATTATGCTTTATATTGGAATGAATTCTCTAGCCTTAAAGTGCTGTTTAATGCTTTGTTTACATTGAAAAAGTACTTGATTTAAGAAAACACTTTAAAGTTCACTAAAAATCCTGCTTTGTCCGTGTTGGTTGCCACCTAAAATAGAAATACAAATCTCTTTCAGGCACACAGTGGCAAAAAGACTTTACCAGCCAGTTAAGACTTTGATTTCACTCCTAGAAAAGAAATATTCATTCTGGTTAGTGCATTGCACTGTGAGAGCATGAGCTATGTGGAAGAACACAATATAATGTTGTTCAGGACATATTCTTATGCCTGTAATTATTGGGATAAGAGACTTGTAATTGCTGGCTGCCTGGCAAGGACACGTTGTGGAGCTGAGACAGCCATAGCTCCCTGCCACAGCCACTGACACACAGCCCAGACCCCATTCCTGGGGGGAATTGTCAGTGAAAACCTGCTCAGGAGACACCAGCCTGGCTGGGCTTCATCCAACACTGAAAGCTGATTAAGGTCTGTGGGTTTTAATTCATTTTATCACTGGAAATTGCTCAGAATAGGAGCCTTCAAAGTGTGTAACCGTGGCACCGCTTGGTTTGGCTGTGGCATCCCCAAAGGAGATATTTGTGGAAGTTGCAGGTTTGTAGTGATGTCTGTAACAGTGGATTTCACAATTCTGGGGGTTGTGTTTTAAATGGCAGTTTTATCTCTGGAGCTCCTCAGCTTTTGGTTCATTGCTGTGTCCTTATTTTGTGTCCTTGGTCAAGACCAAGCTGGAGAGACATGGCAGATCTTTGAGTGAACTGATCCCAGAGGGAAGGAGGAGGAATTTACAGTTTTGATGCAATTGAGACTCTGGAACAAAAGAGGAGGTTTATATAGCATGCACTGGATGAGTTCAGTGCTTTGTTAACTCTAAATGTTAAAGTAAACCCTTCCACATCTCTGTGCTTTATGGCCACGTGTGCCACATCTCCTCCTTTTATGAATGCTTTCAGGGATGGTGACTCCACCACTTCCCTGGGCAGCTGTTCAGTGCTTGACAACCTTTTCAACAAAGAAATTTTTCCTAATATCTAATCTAATCAAGAGTAGATGAGCAACAGCCAGGAATGGTATGATTAAAAAACCTCAAAACAACAAACCAGTCCCAAAAACCCCAACCCCAGATAAACCACTCCATATACACAAAAAGCACCATGCGAACCCCAGAACATCACAGTGTAATTTTCCCAAATACTTGTGGTTTCCCCCCTTCCTTGATATCTGGTGTAATGAAAAAATATCAGCAGCTGCTAATTTAATAAAGGTTAGACCTCAAACAAAAGATTCCAGAAAACTTTATTGAAGTTAAGAGGCAAAGGTAAAGCAGCCATCAAGTGGGAAAGTGCTGATAAAGAAATATTATGTAAAAAGGTTTTGAGGAGCATGAGGGGAAATGATAAGTTCTGATGTGACTGGTTGATGTCACAGGGCTGTTCACAGAGAGCAAAGGGCAAAATCAGTAGGGAGGAGATCATTGACCACAGCAGATGGGTACAGAAGGGCCTGGTGCAACAAACCCCCTGCTTTCAAGAGCTGTCCAAGTCATGCTAACCTTGGAATAAATTGTTCAGACTCCCTGAGGCTGGAGGAGATTTGGGGAGCTATAATTGAGAGCCTGTTGCTGGCTAGAATTGTGATGTTTGTGTTGGTTACTCTTTGAAAAGCTGTTTGGTGGGAATAAAAGTTGTTTACTTAATATTCATGTAGGGGCAAAGCCAGGTGGATAAACTGAAGAGCAGCATGTTCCACTCCTACAGGCAGGGACACCTTTAAAGCTGGAGTCCTAAAACATGTGGGGACTGACTTTCCATTCCATTGAACTTCTCCCCAGCAACTGAGAGAAGCAGGGTGTAAATCCACTGAGCTGCAGGGTGTAAGAGGTGGCAACAAAGAGATGTTCATGGAATAAACATCCAGAGGCACGACAGAGCACAGGGAGTGGTGGCAGGAGTGCCAGCAGGGCTCTGGGAATGCACCAGTAATGCAGATTTTCTTTGTTAGAACCGAATTTTAAACACTGCCTTACTTTTATAGCTGGAAATAGGTTAAAATTCTACATTGTGGAAATGGTAAAAAACAAAAATTGAGCAGGAATTAGGTTGGTTCAGTGACACTGAGTCAGTCTGCAGTGCTGGAAGCATGGCCAGCCCCCAGCTGCTCAGCCCTTTCCTCTGGAAAAGGTTTTGGCTTTCCTAAGTACCAGCAGATCCCTTTGAATTCAACCAAGTCACAGAACTGTGTCCTCCTGAATACTAATGATGCTGTCTAGCACTTCTTAAAGTCCTTTTCTCTGCTAGATCTCAGAGTGCTCTTCAAAGGAGGTCAGTACCATGAATGAAAGCCCGAGTCCCCAGAGCTGTGTAATTCTCTGCTGACACACTGCTGCAAAGGTCTCTGCCCAGAGATATCTTTTTGGTCTTTATTTTTTTAATTAAAATGTCAGAAAGAAAAAAAAAAAAAAGACATTTGAACTGCTCCATTAGCAATGTAGAAGTTTGTAGGCAATTTGTTTTACTCCGTTGCCAGCAAATAAACTGTTTCCCATGAATTCTGTGATTAATTCCTTAGGGCTGGAAATAGTGTTAATTGGGGGATTAAGAACCAGATGTTTGTTGTTCTGAATAAATGTTTCAAAAACGTGGAACACATGAATCGTGGGTATCCAGCCCCCAGACTTCAGTGGGACTTTGGTTCCACCTCCTTGCACAATAGCAGGAGTGATTATAACAAAATATGCTTTAACAGATGGGTGTTTACTTAAGCCTGAATACCCTCAGTGATGAGTATTCTGCAGCTTTTGGGCTGCTTGTTCCACTCTCAATTGTAGAGGTTCTCAAACCCTCATTTTCCTTTCTGTGGCTTCAACTCATTATATATATTTTTTTCCCATTTTTGAATAGGGAGAATAAGCAGTTGCTGCTCTCTTATAACCTCTCCTATGTAGTAGCACACAGTTAAATCTTTATTCTGCAGGACTAAATGTGATGCAGTCCTTGTAACCTCTCTTAATTGTCTTGTTGTCTTCCCTGTGCCTTCAGTGATTATTTCCTCACCTTTTTGAGGGTATTTGTCTGAAGTTGTGCTGCCAAGCAAGGACTCAGCCCTCTGCATGGCAGTGCTGGAAGACACAAGACCAACCCAAACCAGTCTGGAATCCTGTGAGAGAAGGGCTTGAGCTTTTTTGTGGGTCTTTTTTGAGGCAAATGTTTGGTTAGCACCACAAAGAAATGTGTTTAAATCAGCCAGGCAAAAGCACTGCTCTTATTCTCCATGTCTCATTCTCCACCTCGCAGCATTCCAAGGAGCCAGGACCTGGCTGCTCTTGCAGCAATTGCAAGAATAATATTAATAATGAAAGTATTTAACATTTAAAGTTCAAAGTATTTTACTATCATTTGCTAATTAACTCCAGCGGAGACTTAACCAGAGCTGACTAGACTGAAGTAATTACTTTAATTGTATTAAATATGATTCTATCTGAATGCAAAGGTATCGTGTCTTGTGCATTTGTGCAGCTGCATTCTTTCCTGTTCGATTTCAACCCCACCTTTATTTGTGAAGTTTTCCTGTTCCAACTTAGCAGATAAATAATCAGCACACAGAGGCTGAATTTCTGGCTCAGTCTACCTGACTGCTCACTTCCTCTCATCTCTGTAGCATTTACAGCAAGTGCTACTTTGCTTTCACAAACAATAATTCTTCCAAAAGAACTGGAGTACCTGTTTCATAAACATGATCTGCATCTCTGTGTGCTCCATATCTCTGCATCCTTCTCACTTATCTGTGCTCCAGCTGGACATTGGGTTAGAAACAGAAGTGTAGGTATGAAGAGTGGATTAGCAAAATGGAATCAATGATAATATTCAGAATGACATCGTTTGGGGTTACATAGCAAGGTCAAATGGCCTCACTTTGCATCCTTATTCCACAAAACATTTTCTGCAAAGAGCAACAGGACCTGGTATTGTTGAAGGGTAATTCTGTGATAGAAAATGCTTCATTTTTATCTCACATGGAGTCATTTAGGTTGGAAAAGCCCTCTAAGATCATCAAGTCCAACCATTACCCCGACACTGCCAAGGCCACCACTAAAGCATGGTCCCAAGTGTTCCATGACATATTTTTGCCTGCTTCCAGGGCTGATGATTCTACTGCTGCCCTGGACAGCCTATTCCAATGTCTGACCACCCTTTTGGCGAAGAAATTTTCCCTGAGAACCAATCTCCACCTCCATCTAAATGGTGGCTGTTTGGAGATAATATTTTCAGGCACAAATGAGTTCTGAGTGTGGCCTTACAGAGCCAGCCCCCTGTGTCCCAGTGGAGTGAGCCCAGCTGAGAGCTGTTCAGGGTGAGTGCACCACCTCCCTGAGAAATCAGAGCAGAATTTCCGTCTTTCCTCTTCAGCACATGTGAAAAACAAGGTTCTTGGTAGAATTTAAAAGGTTTAATAAAAGACAATAAGGACAAGGCAATAAAGCAAAAAACACTGCCAGGGTGTCTCTGGCAGTGAGCCAAGAGCACCCTAACTTAGAACACACTGCTTTAAATGCACCAATGTCTGACATATTCATAGACCCTCCTGCATTATTTAAAAAACATTTCTTTGAGTTCCCCAACCTGTCTCTCTTCATTTCTTTTGGTTTTATTCTGTCACAGATCTTCTGATGACAGATGATCAATAAATTCCTTCCCTGGGGGTCTGGTGTCTTCTTCATCCAAACAGTAAAATCCAAGAATGTGAAGAATTTCATGACCATCCCTTCACTACTCTCTGAGACAGCCACAAAAGCTCCCTATATCACACCACTATTTTCAAGTTTTTGCCATTAGCAGAAATAAAAGAAATCACAAAATCACTTTGTAATACAACAAAGTTTCTCCACACTACACACACACCATTCCCTTCAATATTTGCAAAAAGCCAGCTCTATCATATGCATTTCAAACAGCACAGATAAGGGATGGAGGGCTCTTCCCACACCTAAATGAGTGTGTTCCTTGGTTCCAAGAACTGGAGGAGTCTCTGAGCTTCTCACTGGAAGAACAGAAGGGTCATCATCATTAGTGCTGCTCTGTGAAATCCTCGTTTAGCAGGCAAGCATCGAGATGTATCCAGGAATTCCAGATGGCCAAATTCCACTTGGGCTGCACTGAACTGAGTGAAGTTTTATGGGAGTCTAATAACCCAAATACTTTCCTGTGTCACCTTCCTCTTTTTGTGAGTGGCACCATGGAGTTACAGCAGGAATGGATGATGATCAAACAGCTTTCCTTCTGTGATAATCCACACTGCATGGGCAGGATCCTTTACTTCTGTTCAGGAGATGAGAGATGTGAAGCTGCTGCTGACCTCTAGAAAGGCCAGAGACCCTCTGTGCATAGGTCAGGCATTTGTCTCTTCTCCCTGCAGGCCAGAATGGTGCCAGCAGGAGTTAGACTCAACATTTGTAAACTTGGAAGGCGCGGCAGTAAAATTAACATTTCCCTGTGTCTGAGTGTATTAATTCTTGCTTACAAGAAAATACAAAAAGAAACTAGTTAAAGGAATAAATTAAAATTCATCTGTGTATATGATGAATCATGATCCAGTTTTGTCTGAGAGGGAGAAAATTTTGGCTCAGCTGCCTGTATATTTTTTTTTTCTCCAAAAATATTTTATGCAGGGGAAATTACTAAGAATGAGTCAAATCTGTTTCTCCCTACTCTTTCACTTCCATACAAGTAAATAGATTAGTTTGTGGCTTATTAATGAGCTCCCAGTAATTTCTCAGCTGTTAAGGCCTAAAGAGAAAGGGATCTCTGGAAATTTTCCCCAATGTGTTTTTATTTTGCTATTTACTCTGCAGGCTCCTGTCTGTGTTTTGGGATCCTTTCATGTAGTTGTAAGTAATTCTTCCTCATTTCCAGAATTCCGTCCCTGTTTGACGCTAACCTGAGTTTTTTGGGATTGATGGCAGGTGTTGGGTTTACTTTAGTGGATGTGCATGCCAATGTTGGGGTTTCCAGGAAAGTGCACAGTTTTGACCTATTTATGGATGCAGCTTTGGGAGGAATGTAACCTTGCAAGCAATGAGAGGGATGTTTTTCTGTACTTACTGCCTTCAATTGCTCTGTTTTATTCTCTCCAGCCCCTCAGCCATCCCTATAACTCATTCTGTGATGGCTGCTCACAGCCCAGCACCAGCATTTAGGTGTCCCTCAGAGGAATGTGTTGTCACCCACATGTTTTTACCATCTCTTGTTAGGTCTGGGTTGTCACTAACTAAATCCCACCTGTATATGCAGAAAATCTTGCTTATTCAGCAGTGAAGGCCATGAGCACTTCCACACAGAACTCATTTCATACAGGCAGCAGTTTAAACCCATCAGTTTTAGGAGTGATTCTTACCAAATATTTGCTCTGTCTCGTGTTCCTGAGTTCTAATACTCAGTGAAACCTTTCCTTTGGATGGAGTGTACAATTTTGGATGAAATACAAAAATACAGACAGTGAAATACAGAAATACAAACAGTGGGGGGGACTGTTTGACCTAAGTCCTTGGGGAAATTGCAGACCTATGTACTTAATTAAGTACATCACACATGGCTAACTAAGTCCTTGCTTTTATTCAATGATGTAAAAAGTTGATTTAATTAAGAACATTTACCACTCTAGAAAACTTCTGCTAAGAGGAATTCACTTCCCAGTTTTTAATTCTGGGTCATTCCCATTGTAAAGGTGAGAGAGAATTTCTCCTCGTGCTGTTGCCAGAGGTCAGCAGAACCATCCTTCCACTTGGAGGGAGGTGGTGTTTTGGGTCTGAAATCAAGCTTAGCAAGGATGTGCAGCCTTCAGTGAGCTCACAGGGCAGAAAGAAATGATAGCAAAGATCAGAATGGCTTCTAGGAAGTGTTTTAATGACCCTGAAGGGATTGCTGTCTGCTGGGAGCACACTTAGTTCCTGCACCTTGATGTGTTAAATGGTACATTTGAACTGTGGGCAGCCTCTTTCTGACCCTTCCCTGCAGAGCTTCCCCAAACAGAGCTGTTTGTGAGTGTCAGGACCTTCCCATTATCACCATTAGTGAGATCATGGCACTGCTAAAGCTCTGCCCCAACATCACTCAGCATCACCCTGGGAGGAAGGACAAACAAGCTGCTGCTGTACTCGTTTCTCCTGCATGGTTTCAGCTCAGAAACATTAATTTTTCTCAGCACCTGTTGGCTCTAGTAGGAACTGATGTCTCTCAGCATCTGAACACACAGCCTGCATTTTTTATAATCTGTTATTCTGAGCTCAGCTAGGACGTGCTGCCCACATGCCAACGTGTTAGAACTGGTTTTTGTTTGAGGGCTAAGTTAGGGAATTTTATTGCCACACCAGTGGAAAAATATTTCTCATGAACAGCTTCAAAATCTTCAGGGGCTGGGAAATAGAAGAGAGAGAGGTTTCTTCCACATAGATGAAATTAAATATAAATTCTATTGAAATAAATGTGGTTGCAGGAGTAAACAAGGTGCATAGGTAGAATGAGGGATGGGAAAAGCCTCTCTGACAAAAATTAAATACTAAAATAGATAAATATGAAGTTAGTGGATATTAAGGAAGAGGCAAAGCAGTGAGTAAATAGGAGCAGAAGTTTCAGGAGGAAGAGATAAATTCTAGTGCTTTTGAAGGAACTGACAGGATTAGGGAATATTGCAGGTCTTGTGAGGTCTGAGATTTGTAACAACATTTGAAGAGTGAATTTTTGAGTAGACAGAATTCTGGTTTTATGATTTTTTTCCTCCCCTCAAACTGTGAACCTGCTTTGCACTGGGTATTTTTCCTTTTTTCTGGAAGGTTTGTGAACAGCCTAGAGATGGACAGGTTAACAGGAAAGAAATTCCAAAAGGAGAGCAGCCTGAGAACCTGCATGGGGCAGGAGGCCAAAGTCAAGAAAGACCAGAGAGGGAAGGAGCAGGCCATGAATGAACAGACAAATACTGACAGATAAGGCTTTACAAAAGAAAATGTTGGGGAAATCAGAGGCAAAATTACTCCTCAGCATGATCCAAGAAAGCAACTGAGGCATTAAATAGATATTCAAGGCAGAGGGTGGGCAAAATACAGGCAAGGTAGGAAGTATCCTTAAGGTTGTTGCTCAGGGCCTTATGAGACTTGGTAGCTCTGAGTGAATTTTCAGTTTTTTGGAGTTGTTTGACATAGAGTCAGTGGACTTCTCCTGAAATCCCTTAAATTCAGTGGGAGCTGGGTGTGATATCTATGCTGCAGTGCATTATCTGCTTAATGCACTGTTTGCCCCCATTTGTCTCTTTGGCCCAGTGAACTCTAAGTACTCATCTTTCTTACTTTACTTTTACTTTCTTTAGTTTTTTACTTCTGTCACCAACATCACACCACTTAACAGACTCCCAGCACCTGAGTACAAAGCTAAGGGAGAATATCCAAGATTGTAGTGTTAAGAATTATTTAACCAATGCAGTTTCTTTACCACAAGCCCTATTCAGTGTATACTGAACTGACTGGAAGTCTTTCTGCCAGCTTCAAAATAAACAGGATGGAGACTCATAATGAGCAGATTTTCAGATGCTTTACTATTTAATTAGAAGGATACAGATTGTTTGATGGAATGATAATAACAACCTCTGATCACTGGTTCCAGAGAGAACTGTTGCTATTGAGAATTTGTGGGGGAAAGAGAGTTAATTTTCATGCTTAGGAAATATTAGCATTTGCTATTGCCAGTATCAGATCTTTAGTACGTGTAATTTGGCACATGAAAAATGCTGGCTTTTAAATCTCTTTTCCAAAAGTCATTTATGTATGTACAAAAGCAAGTTGATAGCAACAATATTAATATATCCTCATGGGAAAAAAAAATAATGTAAGCTTCTTCTGCATAGGCAATCCAGCCTCCTCCATGTCATTCACCTCCTTTAGAAGGGACTGGAAAGTGTTGTGCTTGTATTCCTTTGAGATGTAAAGTTGTTATATTACAAATTATCGCTTGTTTTCAGTATTGACTAGATAAATAAATGCAATTATGTTTATCAATGTTGAAAATTAAGCAACAGAAAGCAATTGTGTGTGTTTGAGGATCTTTTCAAATGAAAAGCTGTATTCACTGAATTCTCATCGGCTCTTTTTCTCCCTGACATGTTTCATGATGTGAGCTCTCAATTGAATGAACAGCTGCAGTAAAAATGGCACCAGCCAAGTCACAGGGAATTCACAGGAAATTGAGATGTTTCAGGCTTCAACACAAGCCATTTGGGCCCTCATTTACCTTGAGAAATGCTTGGCTTTACCTTGGTAAAATGTCTACAAACACAGAAAGGTGTCAAGCCCTTTGGGTAAAACTTGTGTGGGTAGAACAAAGACATTTTTGTTTCCTGATGGTGGAAAAAGCTTTTCCTTCTGGTCTTCTACTTTGGATTTACTTACAGTGCCTGCATGAGGGGGTAATATGAAGGAAATGTCCGTGTTGATCAGAAGGATGCAGTAGGGGAAGCAGAATAAGAAACCCTCATCACAGCTCAGGTGTCTAAGAACCTCCTTGACTCAGCTCATTCTTCTAAAACCAGATCATCCTTCACACTGAAGATCTGAACCCATCCCTTAGAGCTTTGGAAATGCCATCTCTTGCCTTGTACGGATGCTGGCAGAGTCAGGGTGTCCTGTCCCAGCTTCCCAGCCAGCCCTGGCACACACAGCAGATGTGGCAGCACAAGAAAAGCACTGACCCAGGGGCAGCAAGTGGCCCTGTGTCTTCAGAGCCATGAAACAGCAGAGCTGTTTCTGATTAATCTTAAATGCTTTAGAAGAAATGTTTTATGTCCTCAAAGTTTAAGCAGTGCTTCCATGTTTTAATTTACTTCTGTGCCCCTCTTCTTTAACAGCCAAGTTAGTAAAGCTTTAAGCAGCGTGATGAACATTGCCATGGGATAACTGTTCCTGGTGCCACCTCACGACTCAGTCTGCCCCATAAACTCACCATTCTTGGAAACATAAACCCTCCAAAATCTTCCTTTCTCTCCATGCCTCTTGTTTTCCACGTATATGAGACTTCTTTTTTAATTTCTTTTTTTCCTGCAATACCATCTTCATCTTATAATCTCCTCTAGTTATGCTAGTGAAGATCAAGCTGTGAAGAAATTTGGCAATAAAGCCCAAACCACCTTCTCCATCGACTCCAGCCTAATAGGAGATAATCAAAATGTTAAAAAACAAACAAACAAAGTATAAGCTAAATTAACTTCTTGCTAAATTTGTTGCAGTCTAGGGTGACTGAGTGAAGATGTGCCATGGATATTGCTGTGCCTTCTCATGGCCAGTTTTACTACTCCATCTGTCCAAAGCAGAAGAATCTCTTTCCCTGTTTCAGTTTTATAGGTTTGAGTTGTTTGGCAGTACAGTTAATGGGAATATTCAAAGGAGGAATCATAACCAGCAGAAAGTGGTTTAGCTCAGTTCTCATTAGCTGTTCATCTAGAATAGATTGCCTAGGATGGACTTCTGGAGTGTGTCTGATTGCTGCAGCATGGTGACTTCATAGGGAGATGTTTTTATCAGTTTGTTGAAGAGTGCCTGTGCCAGCTGACCTCACAGCTTGGTGTGCAGTGAATGAGCTCTAGAAACTATGGTTTCAGTCTAGGATCTCATTTGTATGTCCCCCTTTGAACCTAATTTGCTGTTGTGTGCTTGGTTTGAATTTGGCGTCTGGCATCGCTGATCTGAACTAAACCTCCACCATCCATCCATCAACATTTGTTGTTCTTCTGTCCTGCTTTCTAGTCCAAAAGATCCTGGTCCCTGCATTTTCCCTTCTGGTTCCTTACGCTCTAAGCTTTTCTTCTGATGTAACATTCATCTTCCTAATCCTGCTTTTTCTAGGGACTAAGTTTTACTCTTTTACTCAGAAGTGTTTTTATATAGCAACAAACCAAGAAACTTTCAAGCCTCACTACTGCAGCTCTTATGAAACCACCAAGGCCAGGTTGGACAGGGC
>VYXF01005748.1:292071-336031 GCA_013397295.1 Polioptila caerulea | reverse complement strand
TATATATATATATATACACTGTTGATAATACGTGCTATGTCTCTGAATTTTCCTTAAACTACCATGGTTAATTAACTGTGGTTATGGATGCACTGAATGGAGACTCATAGTTTCATTCAAAACTTATTAAAATCAGTGGCAAACTCTTCTTGGATTACCAATATATATACAACAGGACTAGTTCCAAGATCCTCTTCCAAAATTTAATATTAAAGCTTTAATTTTCTATCACTATCCTCAACCTTTGCAATGCCATGGATGGCTTTAAAGTATCTCTTACAAGATGAAACACAGAACATCTGTTGAAAACACTTTGAGGACATGAAAGAAAATAAGTTTTTCAAGTCTTTAAGTTTTAATGTACAACAAGTTACCTAAAAAAAACCTTGAGAAATTTTCATAAGACCAAACTATACATTTTTCCCATGTTCAATGCATGTTTTTTCCATTAAATCAGTGTTTGGTATTGTAATTTGTCTTTAAACAGTGCTTACAGAGATAACATTAAAAGTTGCCATGTAACAAATGAGATTTCCTCTTATTGTGAAGAAGAAAACACTCCCTCTTAGTCACAGTTAATGGAGAAGAGGGGGGAGCAGAGTTACAAGCCTGTTCCTTTATTTAGTTGTGGTTGCCAAATTGGACCACATTCACATTCATCAAGTATTTCAAGCAAGTTCCTTTCTCAAATTTTTTCAAGTGTTTCATTTTTTGACTATAGTTTAATTACAAGAGAGGCAGATTAATGCTGAAAATTAATTGCAGCTTTGAATTGAAAGCTCCACTTTAATATAACATCAACTTTTAAAAAGAATTTAAAATAATCTGAAAATTGTATATAATGATATTTTTGAAATAATGTATATAATATAATAATGAAATTGTATTAATTTACAAATTAATTTAATGATATACATAGTCCTAGAAGTTCAGAAAAGATAGTATTTTTGTAATTTACACTATTTTTAGATATTCTAAAGAGAAACCCCATCACAGTCAATGTTATAAACATTAGCACCACAATGATTCACTGGTTGAAGGCAATATACAACACAATAATAATTCAACTTGCAAAACAGCTTCAAATTCTCGGTTCATTATATTAATAGAAATTTTCATAAGGATAAAAAAAAAAAGAACCTAAAGCTCATAGGACAGTAGCAAGACTACTTAGCTATAACCATACACTCAAGAACTTGATGGAATTATACTAACAAGAGGTATACTGGGGAAAATGAAACATTAGTGCTGTCTTTACACAGTTGCTGAAACTTGCACATTCAAGTTCACTTGTAAGTCATAAATATTGCTATTTCCATTCTGAGTATTCTCATTGCCAAATAAAACCACCAGGGCTTGTTAACAAAATATATAGTGCCCACTACAAACCTCCTCATCTATCACCTCTTATTATTTCCTCATTTATCTAGGCATTAACCTACATGCAGCTGCTTTCAGAGGTAAGCAATCTGCACCCCCTCCTGATAAGAAGGCTCACACATAGTCAAGACTATTTTCTCTCAGCTTGCCTGCAATCTCAAACTGAAACTTGCAAACTCATATTTGATTGTGAATAAAGAATTTTGTGCCAAAACATTGGGAGAAAGATGTGGTAATTTTTATCAGCTGGAGTCATAAAGGCAGCAGCTTCTCCAAGCTCATAAAACTGACATAGTTGTGGTGTTTCATAACTTCATCACATACATTTCTAAAGCAGTCTACCAAGATTTTCAGAAGGGAAACCAACTGTCTTTATATTCCTGGAGCCAAATTACTTTTTGGCTTCCATTTTTATATTGCTTTTGCTGTCTATTTTGGCCAGTAAGAGGCTGCAAGGCACTACCAGACATAAATATATAATGTACTACCAAAACTTGCAAAACTCACTTGTCTCATGACTCAGGAGAAGGGAAAAAACATAAGAAGAAAAAAATGGATCATACACCATTCTTATTGACTCAGATAAGCCAATGCTTTCAAAGCTTTGTTGTCCCCAGCTCCTGCCAGGACTTCACTTTGAAGGGTCAGCTTTGATTGCTGGAGTGCCCTTAAGGAAAAGCCAAGCTTGGGTAAAGGCAAGGGGACTATGAATCTCTGGTCATTCACAATCAAAAGCTGACAAAGAAACCCTGATTAAAACAGCTTCCTTAGCTACCTCCTTCATACAGCTCTGAAAAATACCTTCCTCCTAAAGTACTTACACATAATATTATCATATTAAGAATATTATTGTTAATGTTGTTGGAGAAAAATTTTTAATGAAATTAACATATTATATATCCATCTCTTTCATATTATCCACACAAAATTTTAATTACACTGCACACATCAGTGTGTATATTTTTATGCCTAAGTTTCAGTCATTTATCATTTCTAACAATCAGAAAGAACCCCTTCAAAGCTTTCATCAACTGGACAGCCTGCTGTTTTCTTTGGAATCAGATTCAAAAGACATCCTTTGGCATGTAACCCATGACAAGCTCTGGCTAATCCATCAACAAGGCAACACAAATGAAAATGAAGCCCTCCTGTCCTCACCACTGCACTGTGGCACCTGCAGGTTAGAACCTGAGGATGGTCTATTACACTCTCTGTGCATCCACTTAAACATAAAGAGAAGCTGCAGCTGACTTAAGAAAATATGTGAGGTGGGCAAAAGGTATATTTCTAAACCTTGGAAAGTATCAATTCTCCTTTAACTATGATCCCAATGTTGTATAGGCGTATAATGATAGGATTTTATACAGGTTTTTTATTAATTAGATCAAACCCTATTCTACTGGGTCTGTCCAGCAGAAAAAAAGGCAAAAGAGGATGCACAGTTTTAAATCAATACAAGTGCCAGGGAATATTGTTCTAAAACTTGTGGGAGTGATTTGTGTTATGTTACATATACTTCATAGTATGGATTTTTGCACATTTCTAACCTTTTGTGTGAGAAGAACTGGGGAGAAAAACCCATCATTGTTACCAGGAAAATCCTGAAATTTTTTTTCTTATCAGTCAAGCTGGGTTTGGCTTCTGAAACTGAAAGATAATTTTTTTCAATATTTTATACATTTGTCAAGTGAGCTTTGTGCAACCACTAAACTTTGAAAATTCCTCTGTGTTCCAGAATGTGTGCCCTAAACTGGAAAAAAACCCCCCAAAAAACCAAACCAAAACAGGATGAAGACCTTACTTTTTAATATATATAGATCTACTTTACTTTACCATAATCTTGATCTTAGTATATTAATATGCATTTATACACCAACATAGAATAAATTCAGACATTTTTGCCCATGAACAAATAACTGAGGCCTATGCAGTAAGAATCAGTAAGCTTTTTTGACAAACAGCATTAGGGGTGTCAGGAGACCCAACACAGCACATCAAAGATTTCATACATAAAATGTGTAGATAGATGTAAACTTATGTACCATATGAAGAGAATTCTTGTTCAACTAGCACCTCAGACCTGCAAATTTGGGACATTTAAAGACTACTGTAAGATTTCCCTTATTCCTGGAGTTAAACCAGAGCAATACACATACTTCCTGTTTTTGGTTAAAAAAATCTTCCATGATCACATTTTCTGAGTATATCTCTATTCTACCTGTATTTTCCCCTTCTTCAATTTTGTTAAATATATTTTCTTTGCACTAGTTTTCCCAGATTTTCTCCCTTTCTAGCGCTAATAGTTAACAAGTTATTTCAGTGGCGAGGTACCTAAGTTGCCAGATGTGACAAGTTCTCACCCACTCATTTGTTTTGCTTCTTCTTCAGCTTTACCATCATAACTAGTGCAACTGGTCTATGACACATAACCATTAAATGATCTGGTTAAAAGGATTTACCAAAAAGCAGGCAAGGGGCAGAACACAGCCAAGAACAACCAGAGATGGGGATAAAAAAAATGAGATTGAATGTAACCTGTACAAACTAATCTTCTGGTGGAAAGTTGAATTAAATACCAGAATTACAAAACTGATTTTTTTATCAGAAGATATTTATTTAGAACCAAAACTGCAAACCTTACTTCTATAACCACAACTAAAGCAATGCACATTTTCTTCTGGTGAAGGGTATAAGCATTTTCCCACAAATATTTTTCTTTCACTTTTTATGCACTGAATAAGAAAAAACTTAAATGTAATAAAGACAAATATTGATAACATTTTGCTTAAAGATGTGACCCAGATAATGGCAGAAATAAAAAGTAACAAATCATAGTCTCAGACAACATTTGGCATGGCTCAGATTATTATCTGAATGACCAGCATCAGAAAGAGACAGAAAGGAGGGCAAGAGAGAAAAAGCAGCATATTGGTATCATTACTAAACCACTGACATCCAAGTACTTTATATCTTCATGCTTAATCTGTTTTGCCATGCTACAAAACTCTCCTATAATACAATGTTTTGAGCTACAGCTGGAGATGATACCAGAGAAGAAAGAAGAATTATTTTCCTTTAATAGATATCTTGTAGTCCCTTTATCTTTAGGAGAACAGTAGATATATTAAAAGAAAAAGAAGAAAACTATCTGGAAACTGCCTTCTCCCAATCACCGGACTGGAAAGGTATTTTATTTCAGCTCATTTTTATGTGCCTCAGGTGTCTGATCCCAGCAGAACTGTGTGCCTGCAGACAAGTGTGGACAATGAATAAATAACTTGAACTGTAGCAGTTACATGCACCACATGTGAAGTTTTTCTGATGCACATTTGTCACAGGTAAAATTACTCCATTGATTAAATCAATTTTCTTTTGCAAATAGTAAAAGTTTGATAGATAATAAGCACATCACCTATGACTTTTGACAGTTATACATTTTTTTTTCTTCAATTTTTACAAGTTTCTTTACTTTTTCTGAGAACCCCTCCTGTAAGTTACTTACAGAAATGTAGCCCAAGCCCCACTAATTAGTTTTATTTCTGGAATGTTAGCTTTAATGTCTTTGGTTTTAATGTCTCCTGTCCTCACAGATCTTTTGCCATTTAATTTGTCCAGCAGGCTTTAATGAATGTATTTTGTAATCTTAAATATCCATTCAGAAATTGATGAAACTATTCCAGTAGCAGCAGCAGTTACATTTGCAACAATTGCCATCATTAATAGCAGACACTCTTAACTTGCCACACTTCATTACATTTAAAGATATACGTACTACAGTTCAGAAAGTTCTGCTCTAACCTGGATTCTTTGGAGGTCCCCCCAAAGCTACTGCTTACCTCTACAATGGCCCATTTTTCCTATTAAATTATATTTTCCTCTGAACACTACAGCAGAGAAATCAGGAAACAAGAATAAATTTGGACTAGTATTTCAAACAACTCTCATTCAAGATTACTTTGTTCTAAAGTTTGGAAGTTTTTGAATTAACTTCATATAATGTGAAAGCACAGTCACTATGACTGTTTTGTTACCCATGTTTGTTTCACACTAAATCCAAACCAACTTACAGAATTAATCTCGGCTTATGTGTATATATATATGTTCATTAAATAAGAAATAAAGTATACCTTATGTATATTTCTGTTGGCAAACAAATTTTCACCTACACATAGTGAAGTTTCTGGGGAGATCATCATTTTGTTCAAAAGCTTTCAGTGTTTTTGCAGCTGACACTACTTCTCTCTACCCACATAAAGAAATATCAAGGGATTTCAGATTTGGCACAAGAAAAGAGGGCTTACATTAATTTCTATACTTGGGGTCTTTCTCTCTCTGTACAAAGATCATAAATCTATAAATTTTAAGCTACAATGTAACATCAAAATTCTAGCATCCTAGCAAAAACAGAGTGCAGAAGCTTTTAATTGACATACACTGTGGTGGGTTGACCCCAGCCAGCAGCTGAACTCCCATCCAGTTGTTTGATTACTTGCCCCAGTGGGATGGGGAGAGAGTTGGAAGAACAAAAGCGAGAAAAACTCATGGGTGAAGATAAAGACAGTTTAAAAATAAAGAAAGACAAAGCCTAATAAAAAAAAACCTGAGTGATGCAAAGGCAGTCACTCACCACCTCCCACGAGCAGACCTGCTGTCCAGCCAGTCCTACAGCCAAGGCTACCTCGGGAGAGCTCTCTGCTGCCAATTTTATTGCTGAGCATGATGTTACACGGCATGGAACAGCTCCTTGGCCACTTCAAATCAGCTGTCCTAGTGCTGCCTCCTCCCAACTTCTTGCCCGTCCTCAACCCACTCGCTGTGGGGACAAGGTGAGAAGCAGAGAAGACCTTTTCACTTGTGCATGAATAAGCAAAAACATTGGTGATATCAGCACAGCTCTGGCCACAACCTCAAGCATAGCACCATATAGGCTGCATGAAGAAATCATGAGATTTCCATGAGATCCCACAAAAATACTGACAATGAATAAAGGTGTGTTAACTACAATAGGAAATAAAAGAGCATGAGTTTAGAAAATAGACTTGACAGTATGTTTTTTTGGATATTCATAGAATCAGCCACAGAATATTGGGCTAGAGGGAGACCTCCCACATTGTTTGAAATTTAGTTACAAGTTCTTTCAAAAACTATTTCATTATTGATATACCTACAAGAATAAGATCATTTAAGAAACACAGCTCTTCTAAAAGTTAGCACATTTAAGTAGGCTCATCTCAGGCCTTTTCTAAAGAGTGCCCTGGGAGCCATCATTTGGGTCTTGTTAACAGGAAAATTAGTTAAAATGTCAGTTAACAACTGTGATGCAAATAAATCAAGTCCTAACATAAAGCTACTCCAGTGGAATGTTTAACCTAAATCAGCCATAGGATTAGTTTACTTTGTTTCAAATGACATTTGTATACTTCATCAAAGGAAGTGCTTATAATGTGCAATCATTTTTATTTCAAAATTTAAAGCCTGTAAAAGATAAATGACGGGCAGCAGGAAAAGAGGACACAATGCAAACCTCCTGTCCCACCAGTAACCTCTATCATGAGTTACAACTACTACCTTCTGCTTCTCTCTGATGTCAGAGAGTTTATTCTTCATGTCCTTTCCTCCCAAAGCAATGTCCAAATACGTATGCAGAATGAATGGGAAAAACATGAGCAAGTGTACTACAAGAATTGAAATCTGGAAGCCTCTGAGCCTGCTAAAACCTGCATAGTGCCATTCTGCTAAGATCTAACCTGTTCTTCAACTTACAACAGGTTTGGGGAAAGTCAAAGCAAGGAAAACAAGGCTGTACCACAGTCAATAAAATTTGAAATTACATTTCCTTAAAAAAACAAACAAACAAAAAATATCAATACAGTTAGATTTTTCAGAAAAAAAATATCTTGAAAGTAATAAACTGGTTTTGGCTACTGCTGTCCTTAACATTACAAGCAGCCATTTCTGATCAACAGTGTATCAGGTTTCTTCCTGTTTCCTAAAAATAACAGAGAACATGTGCAAGCACAGCTGGCTCCTGACAGAAAACTGAGCAGGTTCTACATCAAACTGAGAAGGCAGACAGCATCAGGAAGGACACAACAACCTAGCCAAGCTAACAGAAAGGACTAATGCACACACAGCCGCTGAACACATCAGTGCTTTCATCACCACCAGAAACCAGAACTATGGTTATGCAGAAATTTCAAATCCATGACAGCTACAAGATCACTAAAATATGCTTTCTTTTTTTCTTAGAGATGAAAAAATCTTTAGAAAGTATGTACCTTTGTATCAGCCTTGAGACCCTGAGTAACGAATACAGAACTGTGTAATCGCTAGATGCCGATGCTCTTCTTTTATGTGGACCTGTTCTTGTCTTTCATGAGAGGGTTTTGAACTAGATGAATTTGATAGAACTAAACATATCAAATAAAGCTGCAAATTTGCTTACCAGCAAGCATGACTACTGAGATATACACTTACAATATTTCCTGTCAAGCTTCTAAAAACACAGAGCTGTAACAATTAAAATATCAAGCCATAAGTGCAAACAGGCCTCAGGTCAGCACAAAGGTTTTAACTGTCCTTAAGCTTCTGCAGCAAACTCCTGGGCCTCTCACATAACTCTGAGATACCAAAAACATTAAGTTACATAACCCTTTCTGCTGAACAGCTCCAGTTTGCCCCTTAACACGGCGTGCAACCCACAGGAAATGGGAGTGAGGCTCAGACAAGGTCAGTAGCAAGACCCCAGTGAGCTGCAACAAAACAGAATTCCATGATTTCATACTTTTTTGTTCCAAAAGTCAGGCATGAGAATGCATTCCTTGCTTTTCTGTAGGTCTTTGCCTACAATTATCAAGAAGCAAATAAAGAAAGGGATTTTACTTTATTCAATCATTACTTATAAATTTTGTAAGTACCCATTTAGGGGATTAGGCTATACCATTTCTGTTTAGCACTAGAAGCATCAGCTTGCTTAAAGCATACAAATAGACAATTTTTTCTTTTAAAATTTGAGCAGGAATAGGTATGACAAAATTACATCCAAATAGAAATAAGAATGTTAAGGACAGGTTATTATACTGTATGACCAGGGCATTTTGATCTCAAAGTAGGCTTGGACAGAAAAAATCTGTATTTCAAGAGTTTTGATGGCATACTTTTATGGAGCACTATATAATAAAATAAATATAAAAATATTATAAAATATATTATATAAATATAAATTTAAAAATCAAGTACATAAATTATTATGCAGCAGCATTCATTTTCAGCTGGAGGTGGCTAAACATCCTCTCCTGCTTTATTCCCTTCTTACTGGAAAAGAAACATCTCAGCCTCACTGGCTTTCTTCTGTGATTCTCCCTTACCTAGATTTACTTAATTATCACTTCACCTCTTATCAGAAATAGCTCAGTCATTCCTATGGAAAGAACTTGCTATTATTTGCCATTTCTCTGTATAGATGATGTAACTTCATACAATAATCTTAGCCCTATCTATCTTGTACTGGTTTTTTTTTTTCCTTTTTACAAGAAAAAAATATCACCCATTTGTTGGAAAAATAGAGGGGAGAAAGCATGCATGCTTCATCTGAACAAATGTCTTCATGAAAGGATATTGGAACATCATTACTGCAACCTAAGTTATGTAGTAGGTATTTATTTCATGCCTGTCAAGACCTAGTAGTGAAGGTCCTTGTTCTAATCATCTTCCACAATTGCCTGCAAGCTACTTCACCTTCCCACTTTGAAGATAGACACTTGCACCTGAAGCCATCCCATTCAAACTCTTAATCATACAAATGGTAATTTTCTTGTCATTATTAGGTTCAATATGGAGCTGGAGTCACATAAGTCTAAGCAGAGCTCTCTGAGCTAGAGTAGGTATGTGAATGATTCCTCAATAGGCACACGCAGAAGAGGTTATTATCAGGCAGGAATAACATCTATGAAGCACACAATAGCTGATAATTTTCACATAATAATAGTTCTCCTACTGCCAGCATGTCTTGGCTGGCATCTGTGGGAAAAGGAAAATATTCTTTTACATCAGGATATTCCAGTGCAGGATGGTAATACAAAACACAGTAGCTCTGAATACACATCTGGTGCCAGAAAGTGAAAAGCCTTTCAAAAGCTTGGTATGAAAAAAAAGCATAGGATTATTTTAAAAATGGGGAAATAAACTGTTCTGGTTTTCTAGAGAAATTATTTAATTTTGTTTAGTTTTTCACTTTTTTCTGTAGGACTGTTACTGACAAGTAATCTTACTGTTGTTGCTAATAAATAAAGAAAAAAATTGAAAAGGTTTTTGTGAGAAAAAGAGGAGGGAAAAATCCAGATACCTTTACTCAGCAGAAGCTGAGAAGCAGTCCATGCTAGCTGATTTCCAGCTGCTCTAATTTTGAATTATGTGTCACTCAGAGCACTGATTTATTAGGACTAGATTTATTACAAGCAACTATTTGAGACCGTATTTTCCACTTCAAATACGGCCCCAAACATTTACAAGAACACACAGTCGACACAAGTGTTTATTCATCCACTTTTTTCAACATGCCATAATAAAAGTGCTCTATTGTTACTTCCAGAGTCATAACATTTTCTGTTAAACTTCCAAAAGCAGACAGCTTCAGGCTGTAGCCAAAAAACCCAGAACTCCTTGTTGGTTTACCTGACTTCATATCCAAGTTCATGAGAAAAAAAGGCACAGGCCAAAGGAACATCTAGTCAGATACTAGATGGTCTTTTCTCAGAGTGAACAAAATGATGGAGAAAAGTAAATAAATAAAGCAAGTATATAGAGGAAATTTCCCTGAATACTCCCCCAGTCCCCAGACAACTTGAAAATTAGTGACTTCCTGAGCCAGAGGGAGCCATCTTTGATTTTTCTTGAGTGAACTTAGCCAGCCTACCATTCAGACTAAACAAATTTTTATAATAAAACCAGCATACAGATAGCTCATAGGGTGAGGCATAACGAGTCACAATTTTCTACTGTTTAAGTTTTTAGGGATTGTTTTGTTTTGTTTTTTAACCTTGGTATCGATACAAGTATTACTATTGTTACATTTCATGTTACTTAGTACCAGTTGTATGAGTTATTACTACAAAAGTGTTATTTAATACAAAAAAACAGTCACAGTATAGCAGTTGCTATATATAATAATCTGTTTTAAACAAAAATAGTGGAATTAAGATGTTGGTTTAATTCCAGTACCTCCAACTCTTGTCCATCAAGATGTCTGTGGCAAGAGCTCTTCTATGTCTTACTTCACCCTCCATGCTACCAAACCTTTGGATGGTTACCATCTACTTTAAAAAAAACAACAAAAATCCAGATAATTCAGCAGTAAAACACATGTGCATACAAACTCTAGAATTTTGACACAGGACACAACATACTAAAAAAAAGTTCTCTTTTTATCTGCCTAGCTTACTTTCTAAAATTACTGACTGTAGCTCATACATATTAAATATTCTGTGCATGGAAAACAAGTGCAGAGCATTTTATTTTCAAGTGTACCATGTTGCACAGGTGAAAAAGACTATGAGCATATATAGATATATTGTTTTTATCTGTCACACAGCAAAGCACTTCTGCCAGTGAAAAAACTGATCCCTCCTGAATGCCTTCCCTTTCCAGCCCCTCTCTCTCCACAGCAGAGGGGAGCTATGAGAAGACATCATTCCACCACTTCCAGCAACGGAAGAGCTTTTGAAGAGAGGACTACTGACGTCATTGAACCAGGCCTCACAGCTAGCCTCTGGAAAAAAGAAAACAACATTCTTACTCTGTAAACTGGACAACATTTATCTCTAAGAACAAAGCACACCCATTGTGAGTAAGAGAAAGAAAGGAGTTGCTTTCACAGTCAAAACCCCTGAAAGGAAAACACAGCTGCACCTGCAAGTTTTCTTTACTGGAGCACAAGCATTGCCCTACACTTTCTTAAGGACTGCCAAGAAGCTGGAGGTGCAAAATAAGCTAAATTCTTGTGCCCTTGTGCATGAGGAAGAAACAATGCTGTCATTTCTCCTTTTTTTTTCTTTTTTTTTTTTTTTCCTAAGGGGCAAAATTGATGTAAATAATCCTGGGTGCCTTTACTATCCCAAATTCTTTTGGGTCCAGTCAGGTAAAAAACCACAGACAACAGAAGAGGATCCTGAAATTATTATAACAAATTCTCTCTCTGCAAAAGAGTAAGAGGTGAGTACAATATAAACATGTCCCTCTGTGCTTACACTACAGCCATACTCCCTCCAGCATGTAGCCAGAACATGTACTTTGCCTAAAAGCTTCTTGGCAAACCAGCTGAAGTTGATTTAGATTCCTGTAGTCTCTGCAGGAGACTCAGACACACAGATATAATGATGTAAAGGGTTCAAACTCTGCCTAGAGAAGGGAATGACTTTAAAAAGTCAAGCCAGAAAAAAAGAAAAAAATCACCTCAGATGCTTTAAATATTCAGGTCAAAATATCTGAGGCTCCATGTTCAAGAAGCAGGCAAATTCAGAAAATATTGCTGTATTCAGAAACTATTTCTGCACAATCTAATCTGTAATGAAATTCCATTATTTCCTGTCAGAATCCTTAGGCAAAGAAATGATACAGCTACCACCTGCCCTCCTGAAAAGCAGGAGGACCTTGCAAGTCTGAGCTCTGTTATGCCAGCAAAGTTTAACCAAGCCAAATGTGTGTCGTGTTCTAGATCAACATATACAAACACAGCTGACAGGATGCATTTGAAGTCTGGATAGCATGAAGTTTACACCTGCACTTGAGTCTGGTTAAAACTTTTTTGCTGCAGCTGCTTTATAGAATGGTGCATTTCAAAGGCAGCCAGAATTTTAAGAAAACGTTAGGCTCCCTTGTCCTCCCCATGGGTGGTCCTCTTCCTCTGCAGGCTGACACAGCATGCTAACACTCAGTAGATTGTGTGATTTCATACTCCTACCTCACCCCCTCCCTGAATGTTTTTTTCTTTTTCCACCTCCTCCTCTTATCCCCTGCATTCTCTCCTTCCCAAAAATCAGCTGTATCCGGCTATAAACATGAACTCTTACAAACAGTGTACATTGCCCAGTGTATATTGTAAGCTGTCTGTGTTCCTACTGGCTGCTATTCCAAATCCAAGCCAAATCACTTAATTGAAGAATTACAACATCTGCATTTGTATACTGAAGCACTTTCTAAAAAGATAAAGCAGCAGGCCAAATTCTGAGCTCACTGATGCCACTGAATAATTTCACTGATGATAAAAAGAGTTAGTACAAACTTTCCTCCAGTATCACAGAGATTAGAATTTCACCATTTGCTTTAGTTACGTGCTGATATTTTCTTCAAATAGATGATGAGAAAAGGAAAATAATTGGTGCTCACATTCCAAATATTTGATCCCTGTGCATGCTCCAGTGCATTCCATCTTTAGTGGGCCTTAATTTCTATGAAAAACTGCATTTTATTATTTCTCCATTCTCAAAGCTACATCTTTAACAGATAGGAAATTGCATGAATATCTCCCTACACTGGCCTTTTCAATTTACAAGAATAGTATTTACAATTCAAAAGAATAGCAGGAAACGTCTAATAGACTTAGCACTTGGTCTCTAGGAAACGAGAAATACCATGCTAATCACTGAAGGCTGCACCTTAACTATATTAAAGTGATTAAGCAAGCATGAGAAAGTGTACTTTTCTGTGGGCAGTAGTACTCTGAACAGAAAAACTACAGATGTTAAAAGAAAAATATATCTGAAATATTTGTTCTTATAAGTTGTAAGCATATGGGCAAATCATTCTTCTGTTGCAGACATAAAAAGGATCAGTTATCTTTTCTTGTACAAAAATTTTTGGAACTGTCCTAGGAATCTTGAAGATGTTTCTGATTATCTTTTTAGGAAGGGTTTTCCATATCAAATATATACTTTCCAGGTAAAATAAAATAATATTTTGAAAATAAATTTTTAAAATTAATATTAATACCTCAGTACTGCAAAAGTTACATTAATTTTGTAAATTGTAAGCATTCAGACAAAAGGGGCTCCAGTAATGTTTGCTCATTTGTTTCTTAAAAAGTAGTAAGCTTGATTTGCAGGATGAAGATTCTGAAAATGATTTTACAAATCCTAAATCAAACTAAGATTTTTCTCAAAAAAAGATCAAAATAACAAATATATATATTTTAAAGTAATACAGCAGAGAATGCTAAACTTCAGCCCCACAAATCTGAGTAAAAACTACAGCCATGGTCAGATGCTGTCATTTTCCTGCATTTTTCCCAATACTAGCATGTATTTGACCAAATTAGTCCTGTAAATTATGCTTTGCAGTCTAATTTTCTTCTGCTTGCTCTTAGTGGCACATACAGGACAGCATTAGCCTTCTCTAGACTCTAGTAATGAGTTAATATAAACAGAAAATATAATCCTCAGTCTGAATGAGAAATGAAAACTTTTGTCATTTACTTGCTTTGGAAACAAGGTTATTCATGACACAAAAACTCCCTGGAGAAAAGGTGCATAGAGAAGAACACAGGCATGCCATGTTTAGAGGGCCAGGCTACTTGATCATCAATTATCCAGGTAAAATTATGGAAATAATTAGAAAATAATGCAGATTTACACTGAAAGATAACGTATTATACAAATAAATTATTTAACAGCAAAGATAACAACTACAATCATAGTCTTTTTTGTAAGTTTTTCAGAAAATAATTCAAATGCATGAACAATGCATTTGATGATCATGTTGTAGGCACTGATGACACAGGTATCACCAATATATTTGATGACTCTACCAACTAAAATTATGCCTTTGCTCCTGCACAGACCCATGGCTGCATGAGGTAAAGTATGTGGCAGAGAGGACTTGGCAGTACCTCCACAGAAATCTCCTGACATTGATATGCTTGCATATCTTCAGGTGTCTAAAAGCGGGACCCAGAACACATCATTTCCCTCATCACTCACTGTGTGACACTATTGGAAGACTCCAGGTTCTTCCCTGACTTCCTTTAGCATGCACTAGCCATGCAGAGGGGAACAGCTGATGCAATTAGCAGTTTCAGGCCACAGCCCCTGCATAAAGATGGTGCTTCTGCCCCTAATAACCATCTCAGCTTGCTCTCCAAGACCACTGTGAGGATTTCTAACACCTGATTTCTTTTGCACATGCACAAAAGATTTTGAGAATTTTAATTGGCTACATTTTTGTTTGGCTTTAGCACCACCATATCAACCTGTTTCCTTCATGATGAGCCTCCATGACTTCCCAGTATTTCTAATCATAGCAACATCTGGGAGCAGCAAAGAGGAATTCGACTTTCAATTGACTGTAGGACTGATGCAGACTATAAAGTAGCCAAATAAGTGGAGGAACAACTTTCTTACACACAAGTTCAGTTCACAAGTCACCCCCCATGTCTTCAAAGTGACAAAGTGGCAGGTGTCATAAGAGAAGAGAATATGACAGCTGGACAAGGGGTAGACAAGGTCACTTAGAGTAACTAATTTCAAAACCCAACTTGAATTTAAAATTCCTAAGTACACCAACACAGACAGGAAACAAATCTCTTGGAGCAACTACACAATTTTTACTTCAGCCACAGGAACCTGATGTGCTTCAAAGGAGTTTATATCCATTTAGACTATTGCAGTCCAAAAAACAGCTCAACCAGCCATAGACAAAGTATTGAGCATGTGACTGCTTTTGCTGTAATTTCTGCTTAGACTGCAAATTTCAGTTTTCATTTCAAGCAAATCAGCCCAAATGCAAACAAGCTTGCAACACACAGTTTTGTAAAAGGAAAACTGAATTTGGGATCAGCTAACTATCAGCTGACCTATAAGCACTATTTAAAAGTTCACAGCACCACCACCTAAATGGCATCTTTAGTGTAGAACTGTATTTATGCCTTGGCAATATCTTGCAGCCTAAAGTCAGGGGTGACCATACCTTGGGCGTCCTGAGTTCTCCTTACCCTTTAATTATTTAGGGATCCCACAACTTGGTGATGATATATTTTATTATTGCACCAACACAGCAAGGTGCTAAGACACAAGAATCATAGGATTGTTTAAGTTGAAAGGGACCTCTGGAGATCAGTACCCCAGAAAAATGTAATTTTTTAGCAGTTTTAATGATGCAGGAATTACCCACACATGCTTTGCCATTTGTAAAAGATCTAAAAATCAAAATATATCATCAGCAACACATTTAGTTTCCACCATTCTCATAAGCACGTGAACTAATTTTAAACCCATGTAAGGGCCTTTCAGGTCTTAATAAGTGTATTTTTAAAAAGTCTCTTCACAGGTACAGTACATGAATAAATAATCCTAATTTCTATCATGACTGTAAGGCACATACTCTTAGAGTGCTTATTCTCCTAGCAAATGAGATTCAAGCTTTCACTCAGAAGATAAGTCCTATTAATACACATTAGGGCAATTATGCAAACATATTTGCATAGTAGAATAATTATAAAAACCAATTTCTTCTTAAATAAAGCAGTAAGTCCTGAGCTGGTTACCTGTTCCATTCCTAACTGACTCAAAAAAAGAATGGAACAGAGTCAGCCACCAAACCTTGCCTTCAAAAAATAACATTACAGCATTACTAGACTTTGTAAAATTCTGCTAGCTATAAAGCACCCCATGCCTTCTGGGAAGAAATGAAACTCGCACTAGACCATAAATGCAATAACCTTCTAAATAATGGCATTTATCATTTTGATTCTTGCTAGAAAATCATATTTAACCCATGGTTTTGTGATTATCATTACAAAGAGAGAGACCTGAGCAATAACTTGTAACAAAAAAATGATGTTTCTGTTTCTTTTATCGTGATTATCCTTTGCAATGAGAGTTTGAAGCTAATACAACTTTAGCAAAATATGTTAGAGTTTTTTATAAGACAGAAGTACCAAGAAACATTTCTATTCCGTTCTTATACATCATTTTTCACCAAGGGATCTCAAAATACTTTAAAGAAAAGGAAGGAAATGTCATTAAGCTATTTTACAGGTAGATAAATTTCAGAGATTTCAGTTTTTCTCTGCCTATTTCACATCCTCCTATGCAAGAAGAAACAATGGACACTATATTTAGAGGCAGCTTCTAAACTGTGGTCTGTGAGAATTCAGTAATTCACATAACTTTATTCAAGAGTAGTCTTAGGGTGCCCTTTAAACTTGTGCATTGATCCTGAAGTTCTAAAATTGGACAGCTGTTAACTGGACCCCAAAACCTCACAAGACAGTGATCACCTATATATGTTCCCATGTACTGTGAAGTGCCAAGATACAGAAAATGAGAGCCCAGTTCCAACACTCTTACCCATTAAGAACTGTTACCCAATTTAGAAGACAGTTAAGGTGAAATTTTTCTCTCCATGAAGTTCCTCTTATCTCAAAGTCTCTTTGTTTTACAAATTAACATAAAAATTCTGTCATAAAAATTCATGAAAATAAGTATTCCAATTTAGTAGAATACTTTTGTTTTAATGTAACTGAAATTTTGACTAAAATTGGGTGTGAACTGAAAATGGGAGCCTTTAGATTGAAATTTTAAAGTAAGAATTTTATCTCTTTTTTGTTGTTGTGCTTTTAATAAGAAAAGTATAATTTATTTGGGGAGGGAAATAAAACTGGCAAACCTGAATTTTTGCATTAGGTGGGAAAAAGATAAATTTTCTTAGTAAATATCTTTAGAACTCCTTAACAAAGTAATGCTGAGTATCTCCTTTTCCTTATGATACACTCTCAGTACTCAGATCCCAAAGAATGGTCTGGGTTTTCATGTTCACAAGAGCCAGTCTCAGAGTCCAGAATGCTTTATGAGCTGTCTCAGTTCATATGAAAGTCTGTAGATTTCAGCACTAAGTTCACTAGGAAATGTAAAGAATTATTTATACAGACTTCATTCAGGTTCCCAAACTACCTTAAATGTAGGACTAGAAGTTAACTATAGGGAACAAAAATACAAGAAAAAAAAGTTTCTTCAATTTGTATTCTTTTTGCCTCACCTCCATCCATTCATTTGTCAAGTTACATAGCAACAGCAAATTATATCAGCTTCAGATTCTGGCCACTTTTGTTTTCTTCAGTAATGAAAATGAGCGACTGATAGTTATGTGATGTTTGTGTAACAAGTTTCATAATGAAAAGCTCGCTGCTGTGTCAAGGGAAATCTCTGTACACCCAACCATCTCCCAAACACTTCCTGGCAACAGTTTAGCAGGTTGCCACCAAAAGTTCGAGGTCACCTCAGGAAACAAAGTGGAATTAAATGTTTCCACATTAAGATTTGCAAATGCTTTGCTGGTCAGACAGATGGATTTCACAGCTATTTCTAAAATCTGCAATACACATCTTCCCCATGAAAGATCAGCAATTTAAAGGGATCTGGTAGCAGTTTTATACTGCGTCAAGCCTGAAATAATGAAACCTCTTGTCCCTCGTTATTAGGCCAGCTAAACTTTTAGTTACACAATTTGATTGTTGATACAAATACTGGATAACAAACGTTGAAACCCTAGCTTATGAAATTTTCTGCTCAATTACAAACTTTTGAGTATTTCAGGACTAAAGATAACACCAGACAAATTTGATTTATTATGAAATTCAGCTCATTTAAATGAAACTGAAATGTTATGAGAGAGAAGCACATTCAGCTGCACAATTTGTAACAAAAAAATAGCTGTAATGTGTGATCCCTAGCTACCAATTAAAAAAATGAGAAAAAAAAAAAAAGAAATGCACAAGAAACATAGAGGAAACAAGTAATCATACAAGTACTAGTCAGCTTTCTGTTCATCAATGTCAATTTTAGATGTTAATGCTTTTATTCAAAGGCTATCTACAGAGACAGTTTCAGGGCCAGAACAAAGACAATTTTGCTTTGTGCAAATCTTTGATATAATCTTTTTAGGATGAAAAGATCTTCAGGGGTCTTCTCAGCTCTCTTCTCAGAAACACAACCTGCCTAAGAATTCAAAAGAGAAAATGAAGAATAGAAAAAAAAATTCCTTTTCTTCCACTCTGAGAGATGCTTGGGCCATGAAGATGTAATAGAACTCCTAACATTAAGGTTGATTCCATAACTAAATTTTGTATTTTAAAAACTAAAATTTGACTGCTATAACAAAGAGAATTCATTCTATAATAAACACACAGAATGTGACTATATTATTTTTATGCCAGTATAGAATTCTTAGGCATAAAAATTAAGACAGAGTTCAACCATTTGTTCCACTATGATCTGTATTATTCTGTGTAGAAGTGACCCTCAACACAAAGAAATTACATGGCTAATATGAATAGCAAAAAATAAGCCACCAGCACTTACTTCCTGTAAATCCTACCAAACACCAAACCCAATGCCAACAAATATCTGAGTCATGGAAGTCTTTAAATGTACTTTGGAGTGATTAAAAAAAGGAAGTATTTTACACATACACTGCTACTTTGCAGTGCTCAAGTGTTTTTCAGGGCTCAGCTTATAAATCATAACCAGATAAGGAGCTTACAGGAAGTAAATCTGAAGTAATTCTAGGTCCTACCACTATAAATTATTTGATTACAAAAACAAATAAACAAGAATATCTGGGGGTGTTTTTTAAGATACAAATATTTGACATGCCTAACACAACATGAAATCCAGATTATTTTATATGTACTTTCTTGCTTTACTGAATGAAGCTGAATTTTTTTTTAAATAAGGAGGCCTTAAGTATTTAATGTCCAAAGATCTGAAACAAATCCCAACAGTTATGATGCCCAAACTGCATTTCACATGCAGTAACTTGACCTGCAGCTGAAGAGTGCTCAGTCCTGAATCCCAGAACATATTTGACCACACCTGTTTGTGAAAAAATGGCTTACTATGAAAATGGTGTTATTTAAAATTAATAAAATCCTTTTCCAAAGTTTAATGACATGTGCATCACTATTCAAATTTCCTAAAGCGATTGAAACACTTGTAAAACATTTTTCAAGTATAAAAGTATAAATGTTCAATATACATATAGAACTGATCCATTAATAGCATTGTATGTACAGAACAGGACAACACAAGTGTTTTAATGCATGCTTTTTCTTATACCTGCGTGTCACATGTGCACCAAATATGCTACAATACCTACTTTTAATAAAATGCTTCTTGTAAGGAAAGCAACTGTGAAGCAGCATTGTTAAAAAGCCACACACTTCCACTTTCAGGATGGAAACATTCTTTCTGAATTAGCTGGGGAAAGTCCAGGAAGGCACACAGTGGAGGAGGACTCACTGTGTGAGGTCTAAAGGACAGTTTCAGAGTACTCAGCACCCACTCACTGAATATCCAGTATCAAATATGACCCCAAGTTGAATTTTACATACTAAAATACGTATCTATGTGCAAAGTATGTGTTTGCCACAGTTTGCTATATTTTCTATTTTTATTGATGTGCATAATTTTTAATTAATTACACAAAGGAACATAAGCAAAAAGGTGAGCGACAACATAAATGGCAAACCAGAAAAACAATATTAGATGAAAAGAAGTGTCCCTATAGGCAGGCACCTTGACAACCAGCAATGGAAAAAGCAAGAACCAGGCAAATACATATGAGGTTGTACAAGGAAGAAACCCCTTAACTTTTTCCATCCCAAACTTTATGCCAAAGCTAATATATGCTTTTGTGTAGTAACTACTCATAGATCTCTCTTTCAAGTACTTGGGCCACCCTGAACTCAACCAAATATTATTCATCTTATTCATGAACACAACCCTTGTTCTGCAAATAGTTCTGGAAGCAGCTTCCAGTTGAAACATCTCTAAAGAATCATGGACTTTGAACTTGCAGAGATTTCATCAGCATAAGACAAAAAAAAAATGACAGAACTATTTCTAGAAGTCAGACTATATGGGGAAAATAACTTTATATTATGCTTATAAGAAAGGTTAAAAGACTAACACTTGCATACACAAAGAAAGCTAGAATTTGCCCTACAGAGGAGATGACTAATTAAGAATGTCTTATGGTTGAAAGAATGCAACCATTTACTTTTTAACTAGAAGACATTCCATTATTTCAAATATGCATGTTGTCACTACACACTCCTGTTTTTATACATAAGTGGCAGACTAAATCCTAAATCTATTCTGTACCCATTTATTAGCCAGAGACTTGTTGCTGAAAAATAATGTAAACTTGGACACCATAGGAAAGTATTGCTAGTAGAAAGGTTATTGTTCTCTAGATTGTTTTTTGCAAAACATGGTTTGTGTATTTTTTTAATCTATTGTTCATGCTACCATTACGAAGAAAACACAAATAGATTAAAAATACTTCAGAAGTGAAAAAATACATGGAAGATTCAGGTCTAGACAGACAGAGTTGACCCTGAGGAACCAATATTTTCTCCCATTTTGGGATGCTAGGACCATGGTTTATATGGGGGGGGAAAAAAAAGGGTGAAGGAGGATGGGACCTTATTTCTTATTACCTAAGCTATTGGGTTAAAGATTATAGAAGAACTAGAGAACTGTTGCTTTTAGCTTTTATATGAAAAGCCAAAACTGCCTTGGTTGCAAGAATTTGGAACACTAATTCACATCTTTCTCATGTCTGGAATAACCTACCAGCTGTTTAAATTGAACTGAACAATTAAATTAAAACATTACCCTTTGTATATAAATATTTCAGCAGCTTCTAAATTGTTTGCCACCACAACTATTTCATTAAATAATCTTTAAGGGACAATTAGGTAACTGATCCATTGCATCAGCAGTGAGTAGTAATTTCTCTTATTGATCTCAAATCATCTTCTCTTTGTTAACACAGTTTAATTAATATTGTGTTTCTCATTATTTTTTTTAACAGGCCTAAGTCCATGAGATGCCTTTTGTCAATTTATGGGCAAAACTAAACATGTTAAGTTAAAAAAACTAAAAATCTTTCTGACACTGCCAACTTTCTTGCAGAAGGGCAACTACTCAGCAGTAGTTATTTTTTTATTTATGATCATGTTTGTAAAAAAGGCAAAAGCAACAACAGCACTATATACACCAAAAATGCACAAAGACTTACTTTATTTCAGGTCTTGTAAAACTGTGTATATTGTGAGATATGATGCATGTCCATCATTTGGCAAGGAAATACAACATTAATTTAGTAGCCTCAAAGCTTTTTGGTAATCCCTGACAAACAAGGAACAGGCTGCTGTAAGACATCTAAGATCTTACATGTTCTACCTGCAAAAAGTGCATTTCCAAGCACCAGGCAAACACTACCCAGTTTCCTGATAGAGCTGATATTTTCACATACATTGTCAGTGAAATAGACCTTCTGTAGCCCTTTTTGTGATTCTGTCCCCTTTTGCTAAAAAGCAAATCTAGTATTATTATTCTGTTAATTGCATCTCTCCATTTTGCCTTTTTTGAGAACTTAGTTCTCTTGTCTCTGTAAGCAGATTAGGCTTATATTTTTTTTCCTTCAAAACCTGAATCATAAGCTTTGTAAACTCTCCAGTTCTTTAAACAATTTAGAAAGCAATTTGGATGAGGACTGCTGTTCTATAATGATCATAAGTCTATGGACCTGTTTTTTTCAGGGTTATTTTTCAGGAACTCTCATAAAGGACACCATAGAACAGGTTCCACAGATGGAAAATGTATATAAATATAAAAAATATAAGGCAGGCATAGGGAAGAGAGATAGAACAACTAGAAGCCACCCTTGGCTTTCCTGCTGAAGAAGTGGAGACAGCTGTTTAGGCAGAGATCAACATAACCGAGCTGTTATGTCCTGGTCACCGAAAATTTGTATGTGTGTGTGTGCTGGTCTGCCTCAGCTGTCATGGAGCTCTTTGAAAACAAACTAATGAACCATTAAAACTTCCATTGAGGTAAATAATTATCACATCTTCTTTCACAGATGAGTAAATAAAGACAGTAAATAAATAGCTGGTCTGAAACCACAGAGAAAAATCAGTAGTTCCAGAAATAGAGTACCGGTTTCCATGTTTACATATTCCCATTAAAGAGTTTCTATCCCACTTTACTTTTTGGTTCAGATTACAGATCAGCCTTTTACTTTTTGCAGCTGCATATTTAGCTCATTTTCATAGAAAAACCTCACAAGGGAACAGAATGATATGTATACATTGTACAGTATTATACAGCATAGAGATCCCTGAGCTGGATCCAGAAGCAACAGGACAAGCACATCAACATGAAGTAATCTACTGGTGGAGTAGAAGGAAGACTCAAAAGGAATTGTTGTTGCAGAGGTCAGGTTTTAGGCCACGGCAGCACAATTTATCTTATTTGAAACACAAGCATCTTCCCAGTATTGCCTGATAAAGGCAGTAAGTAGCTTCATTAGCAGCTTAATACCTAGCTCTTTAATGAAGTTCCATCCCAAATTATTTACACTAGAAAGTACATTGCCTTAGACCACCTTTCATGCTACTTAATTACATCCACATCCAACTACTGATTAATCTTTCTGAAAAGGGGGGCATAGTGAGGAGCTCAGAGGAGCTGCTAAGCTGCTGTGGCAGCAGGCTGGGTTTCCACCCTGGACTACTGTGGGGGAAGTGAAAACATAGTACTGCTAAACCAGAAAGGTTTGGTTAAGGAAGAGCAGCACAAAAGAAGGTAGCATATAAGTGATGCCTTTGAAAAGAATATCTTTGAGAAAGAACAACTCTCAGCAGCAAGTTATGGTCAAGCAGAAAGTAAACATAATTCAATTGCTTAAATAATTTATCAGTAAATATAATCAGATAAAAATGCTTGACAAAAAATGCTGTTTGATAAGGATAGCTACACAATATCACATGTGGCACATAGGAATGGAAATGGAAGTACATCATCTTTGAAAAGAAGCAATAGGTCACACTTGAGGGCAGTTCACTTAAAGAAAAGCAAACTTTCTTCCTCCCCATGAAAAAGAATGAAATGCAACTTATCTCCATTCTTATTTCATTTGTGTAATGCAGAATTAAGAAAAGTTATAGTCATGCTTACTTTCCACATTCCATGTCTCTTTCATAATGAAAATTTCAAATGAAAAAGAGGGAAAGATGGGAAGATATTAATATCCCTCTTTGGAGTTGTTGCACCACCTTTTCAAAGCACTGACACATTGAATTGAGTTTAGTGTTTGATCAGAGACTTTGGCATATAGGACTAGCCATTGGGGCAGACAGGGAAAAGAAGCTGGAAAGAAAGAGGCACAGCAGAATGATAAAAGCAAAACCTAAAAAATTGAAAAGCATGCTGATATGCAGAATTGAAACATTCAGAGAAGTCAGCCATATAGCTACTCTTTCAAAGATTATCTCATTTCTAGGGACTTATTATATTATTATGGCATGTCTATGTATTTAGGCAATATTTCTCTGTGAATTAATACATTGCATTTCATATTTCACTTCATCTGTCCATGGTTTTTGTTTGTGCTTTTATTATATTGCCCACCCTAACACATTCCAAGGTCTTGAAAAGACTTTTGGTAGACAACCACTAAAATATCTGGTAACTTGGTAACATTAATATACTCATAAAAAAAGGCTTAATATATTTTTTACTGTAAAATAAAAAGAACACATACACATTAAGAAACAACTCTTCCAGATGACAGTTTAAAGAGTTTGCCAGATGCAGTTAAGGAGCACTGATAAATTAACATGAAAATGACTGTATATGGCACAGTATGTTTTCCGTTTAGTGGATTAACAGACAACTTTAGCCTATTAGTGTTCTCTGTGCTATATACACATCAAATCAGCCCTGAAAATACAACTTCTGTAACTTTAACTTCAGCTTCCAGATAAACAAGACTCCTTTAACATGACAGCTACAAGCATTCACAAGAACCCTTTTCAGCAGTCATGTAACAGAAGCCATATGCAGAGACACATACCAGCAGTAGATAAAAATCTTACTATACTGAACTCAATTTCCCCAAGATACAGTTTTTCTCAGTGTTCCACCACATCAGAACCACTATTCATGTTTCTCACATGATAAAGCCATGCATGCATGGCACATGACTTCATTTGATCCCAAGTATAGTCACAAAGAAGAGTGCCGAGGAAACTCCGGTGGGGTGTACACATTTGCTGGGAAAAAAAATTTACTGAAGAACTCAGAGAGAGTGAATTTTGAAAACATCACTCCTTCATGGTAAACATGTAAATTGCATTAAAATTAAGCCACAAAATTCACCAAATCTCTGTGGTTTATCGCATTGCTACTCACAGTCCTCTTTTTGTTACTGTGTTGCTGTTTTACTGCTAGTTTTCACATATTGTTACACTAGATTTAACCTTTGAAAGACCTAAGACTTTGTAGTATTAAAGTTTAGTAGTATTTTATAGTATTAAAGCCTTTTGAAGTATTAAACATATTTTGCTGAACACTGCAATAAGACAGCCCCAAAGAAGGGAGAATGCCAGATAAAGAAGTCAGCTCTTGGCAGAATTCAACTCCTGCAAGTCTTCAAAGAAAGGGCAGTCTCTGAAGACAATGGATTGGGCAAGCAGTTTTTAGCATGCCATTAAACCAAAAAAAGTCCAGATCAAAAGTGGAAGCAGATTGGGCTGTCTCTCTGAAAACAATACTTTGCATGCCATAGTGTTTCTCCAATATAATTTTGACTTGGCTAGAACATTACTTTGGGTTTTCTTTAGCAGACCTTCTTTGAAAGGTGGGAATTTCTAAAGAACAGACTTCAGTTGTGAGTCATTACTATTGTTTCCTTTAAATTTTCTCACCAGCTCATCCTGCATCACTTCCCTTGTTCTCATGAATGAACAGCAGTAATGGAAACGTACCCATTGGTAAGAAAGACTGAGAAAACTATTGTGATAGATTTTCTAATGTCCTGACAACAAAAAGTTAACCTTTAATTCTAGTTGCTGACTTTTAGGGCTGTTGTAGAAATCAAGAATTTAATATGCACTCATTTAATATGAACTTATTTCAACTTTGGAGCCATGAAACTCCTTAAGAGCAAATAAAAAGCATCTATCTTGTGCAACTTTGTTTTATGTTCCATTACCGTAAAAAGGAAGGGGGATGTGATTTTAATCTTAAAATAATATGCCATTTGTGTAAAGGCAATGCATTATCAAAGCTTCATTTCCCCATTGCATCTTGGTATGTCAGCACAAGGGGAGAAAAAAAAAAGTCCTTGCATACCACGAAATCTTACCTCCTTTCAAGATTAATGGGCACTAGTCTGTACGTACATTAAGAGGTCACTCGACCCCATCTGTTGTGCAATAGCCAGGCACGCTGGGATAAGTGAAGGAGACTGAAAAGCTTCGTTTTCCCTCTATAAGTCACTGCATGCCAGCTTTGTGTTGTGGGCCCTTCGTGTGTTATGCCCTTGGAATTCCCTTTGATACCAGTGGAATTCCTGAGAATGACATGAGTGTGGTACTGTCACATCAGGCTGTGCAAAGTGCTGCTTTCCTGCAACAAGTTCCCTCACTTATTTGGTCTCTCTAATATTGGGGCTGAAAGTTAAAAACCAAACAACCTCCCCACCAAACAAACAGAAAAAAACCCATGAAAATAAAGGGAATAGTCTAGTTTCACTAAAGATATGCAAGCTTTAACAAGTCATAGCCTAGACTTAGCATTACTCAGCTACCAAGGAGGACAGCAGATGCCAAGAGCTTTGCAGTTGCCCTTTCATGAAGGAGCACAAAAGGACAGACACCTCGTGCAATTTCTGTTTCACCACAACTACTGAGGCCTTCAAACAAAATTAACCACAAATATTAACATTTCTCTCCTTTCAAGATTATAAATATATGTTTTTTGGGGAACAGCGTTGTGATAATGTTATCCAGCTTCTCGTTTGCTGCACTTTTATCCATTAAAACTGCCTCAAAAACCTGCTTTCTCTCGACGTTACAAACTTGCTTGTACAGTTTGACAAAATTTCCCCTGTGCCACGTGTAACATTGCCATCTAGTGACACATTGTAAGGGTGTTTTCTGCTGATAAACCATTCTCAATCACTTCTCCTTAATGAAATTTCACTCAGTGTATTAGCTTAGTGTTAATAAAAGAGTATTCAAATCATTAATGTAGTTTAATAGAAAAGGAAATTTTATTATTTGATTGATTTTAGAATATTTCTCACTGTGTGTTTGCACTTCCATGATTAGCTCTTCAGCAGTCTGGTGGTACCTTTTAGTATTGCTAATGGAAAAGACCTTTATTTAAGTAGGAAGTGGAAGTCAGTATTTTGTCTTTCAGAAAGAGATCACACAGGACCTATTTGCTTGGTTCAGACCTTGCTGTTAGTGCTCTGAGTAATCATATGCATTTTTACTGGTTTAACATTTAAAATTGAAGCTTCTCCTGGTCCACATCTTAACATGACATCACTTTATCAATAGCAGGTACATTCAAAACAATAAACATAAGAAATGAGAGCCTAAATTAAGCCAGACTTAAGCAAAAAATGTATGAGCGTGTGCTGAAGATCAGAAACACACACATGTTGTTAGATTACAGCCTTCTCTCAAGCAGAGGGTCAGATTAACCAGGGTTTCACAACCTCACCTCACTGTGATATTGCAAATCTCCTGGAACAGACACAAGGTGCACCAACACCATCTTGCTAAAGCAATAAATGCTCTAGAGGGACACAGTCAAAGCCCAAACTGACAACAGCCTTGGCAGGGTCCCTCCCTTCAGCTTTACAAGCCTTGTTGTGTGCACTCCAGCCCTAGGGAGCTTGCACTGCACTGCCTCTGGCCACTCTCATGACAGGTGTGTAGCTAAAAATCCAAAAGAGGACATTTCCAGAGAGCCCATCACAGTTCACACAAAGAATTGGTTGACAAGGTTGACTTTACCAAAACAATCTTGGAAATTGTTCCAAACAATCTTTGAACTATAGCTATTCTCCAGAAGTTACTTTGTGCATGACAGTAAGTTTGGATACCCCGAGTTGTTTTTAGGCTTTTGACTTAGCCACAGAAGGTGACCATTTCATCGACCTCCTTGCAATTCAGAACAGAACGAATGAGGTCCAAATGAGAAGAATGGAAACCCAACCTCTGGCAAGAAAACAATACTGACCAGCCCAGGCTGCTAAATCCAGTGATGGACAGGCTCTCACTGATTCTCTCTGCCTGAATGAAGCAGCAGTTACACGCCATTCATTCACAGAAAACTCTTGGATCAGTAAGCTCTTCAAAGTCACTTGGCACCAGCTCTTGAGTCAGGGCATTAAAGGTGGAAGAAGTGTGAGAGATTTTCTTCCAAGCCTTTTACTTTTACACTAAGTCATCCTCTTTCATATCTTATCTGGGCACTTTCAACCTGCGTCACTTTCAAAGTAGTGTATGAACACTATTGATTCCTATTTATACCAAATATCATTTTTGCCTTTTCCTTTTGTTTTAGATCAAAAATACTTTCCCAGTGCTTGTGCATAAAGGGAAACCCCACAACATTCTGGAACAGGTACAAGACCAAAAAGTTCCCGATAAATGTAGTACTCCTTTCTTATACATACAGAACAGAATATTTTCTTGCAGCAGTTATTGTGGTCCTTTTTATTTGTAGTGGCTCAAGTTGGTAGGGAGAGGATAAAAATGGTTGATTCTTTCTAACACAGTGGGAACTGCAGAGGCAGCAATTCCCATTTCATGCTCATGCTTTCTGTTTTTAACCACGGCTGCTTTGAGGCTCCCGTTGCTGCAGCACTAACAACTGACTTGCATCTTGTCTCCTCGGGAAGCAGCTGTTCCCACTTAGCAGGGGTAGATGCTCAGAACACACAGACATTTACCTTCAAGAACGGGGTCACTGCGGTTATCTGTATAGAAATACCACCCCACTTCAAAGGACAGCTATTCCTGCTCTGCTGCCCAAATAGCTACAAAAAATATTTTTGTTTCCTGTACAAAACATGTAAGGGGTAATAAATGCACTGAAAATTGCCTTAAATATATTTGCCTCAACAGTGTAGCTTCAGAAGAAAGATGATGTTGCTCAGAGTTTTCATTCTCTACAACAATCTCTACCCATACTCTTCAAAATTAGAAAATTTGATTTATATTTGCATAGAATTAGGTTTCAAAATGCTTGTGGAACAAACAACCATCACTCCCTATATAGTTTAAATCTCTGCATGGTAGTTCTGTCATCTGCAGCTTCTTGTTTAGCCCATGAAAGATCTTTAGAGGACTCAAGAATAATATCCCAGAGTCACGAGTCTGTCACAGATTTTAACTGAAAAGATTTTTTCATTTGCAACAGATGATGGGCCAAATCCCAGGGATAAACTAAACAGCATTCTCTTAAATATCACCAGACACTTACTGCCTAGAGAAGACAAATGCAAGAATGTCACTTGTGTACACGTGTACATAATTGACCAATCTTTTTTTACTGTGTTATACATGGCATTCATAAACACGTCAAATACTAAAAAAAGATTATGTCACATTAAGACCACCACCGTTTATAAACAAACATTCTGAAAAGTCCTTTAAATTAAAATCTCTCAATCCTAATAGGTAAAAAAGCTACATAATAGCATTTTAAACCTAAACTTAAAATCCAGAGCTCTTATGTACCCTACTGTGAAAACAGACGTTTTTCTGGCTCCATTGTTTTGTAAAGTGAATGACTGACATCTGCTGGTAAATATACAAACTGCATACTGTTGGATTAAACTCTCTTTGGTTTTTAGACGAAGGAAGATGCTTTAGAATATGTACTCTATCCAAATAAAAGATTAAAATTATTAAGATCGTGACATAATGATGTTTCAAAACTGAACTGCATCAATATTGCTGTTACTCGTTAGACTCAAGACAGGTTCTTAGAATTTCCTACAATATTTCCCTGCAGGAATGATCAAATCCAGTCCTCAAAAAAATAACATGAAAACGAATAATTTTTCCCCAACATGATCTTGGTTTACATTATTTTTACTATACTAAATTAGCAGGAGCAATTTTAGTGCTATTGCACAGCCACTCGGTTTAGATTGAACATTTTTCAAAAAGCTATTTCTAAACTCTTCTGCAGCAGTTCAGTCATGCTACCAAAAAATATAATTCTTGTTAAAACAACAAGAATTCCCATTAAAATACTGACTTAGAAAAGTCCAGTCTGTGACAAAGGCTACAAAACATTTTTTTTTTTTTTTAAGACTTCTCAAGACCCCGGAAACACAAGAAATATAAAGGATATTTCTATAGAAAAAGCAGCAGAGGGCACTGCCCCAGAATTGATCAAAAGAAGGCTTTCAGTTGTTCACCTCTCATGCATTGCACAGTTATTTTTCTAAAATATAAGGAACTTTTAGTATGGATAATTAGGACTCAATTTTAAAATATCCAAGCACCTGTGATTTTTATGATGTACTTTTGTAAAACGATGTCTTGCTAAAACACAATTCAGAAACTTATTTTGTGCACAAAAGGGTCAGCATATCAAAATTAAAATAATCTTGCTGGATCACAAGTAAAAAATAGGAAGGAAAGAATATGCCCAGGAAAATGAGAAAATAAAATATTGTAGGAATTCTTTAATATGGAGTAATACAGAAGTGGTAAAAAAAAAAAAATAAAGCTGTTTTTGGACAAAATTTAGAAGGGGAAAAATCTTCCAATGTTAATGACAGACCTTTGCTCAAACCCTATAAGGATATCAAAGAGCAGAAACTGATCCTTCATTCCAAACAAAAATAAAATTTTGTTTGACAAGATTTTCTTTTGCAAAGTAAAAACTATTGCCTTCATTAATTTTTGGTTTTTCATTTTCCTTCTGGGACAATAAAAACAATCAAGTATAATTAAAGCCTGGTACAGTTTCTCTTGAACCCCTATATCATAACGTGCATTTCTGGTGTTGAGCAACATAAAAACTATACTTTGCTACTACATCACCAAAAAGAGAGCATAAAAAAATTACCATAAAATTAATGGCAAATGTACATCAGTTTTCTGAAAGCAAAACATCTGCCATTCTCTTTGACAGAAGGTAAACAATAAATACAAAAAAGAGAGAGAGTGCTAAAATGAGACAAAAATTAATTAAAATCCAAGCCATGAAAAAACTTCACTTTGCATCCAGGAAAACAAGTTATTCACACCTCATATAGCTCCCCAGGAGAAAGGGTTAAATTGATGTTGGATCCCATAGAAGTAGCCAGATAAATCTCAAAGTTTGATGCTGGTTCCTCTGCAATATAAGCAGCACTGAAATAAAAATTGCTGAAGTTCCCTGGTGCTGACCAGTTCTTGAAGGATTACACTGAACAACAGATACACACATATAGCTCACATATTTATCGGCTCTCCCTGGAAGGATAACAGCTTGTTATGTAAAGCACTAATGGGAAGTTCCTCATTCTTTGTTTTCCTTTATACTAAAAGTTACGAATTTCATAGCAGTGGGAAATTCTCATCTTGGGATTAGGAGAGCATTAAAAGAGATATCACTACAAACTCATGACAATTGCTATTGTGACAAGCATCCCGAAAAAAAGAGACAAACAAACCCAGACATCTCTTATCTGAAGACACCCACTGGCTTTGCTGAATATTGATGGATTCCTACACAGTGTTATCTCACTTTGAGGAGTGGCCTACTGTTCATGCTGAGAACTTCATCATCTGCTTTATGAATTTCTAAATAATACCTTGTTAAAGTGAGGGACAGGGAAAAATGATAGTCATCAAGTCAAAGACACTACCTGTATCTGATTAAGTAAAAAAAAAAAAAGTTTTATTAACTTTGAAAAAACAAATCCTGAGGAGATACTCCTTTTTAAGAGACACTTGACAATACAGAGAGGTGACAACTAGGCAAAGCTCACTGCTCATGTGGATCAAAGCTTGCGAAATGAGGCAGTCCTTACAGTGAGCTCAGATAACATCTGATGAGGTATATAATATTTAAGTTATTTCATTACAGCATTAAACCATACAAAACATTTTACTTTTTAATCTTAAGATTTGAAAACATAAAAACCCCAAAAACCAGTCATTTAAAATAAGAATATTAATGCTGGTTGTTGCCACATGTGCAGTTAGAATTCAGGCACCAGTGTCCTTCTCTCTTTCTTACTATACTAATTCCTAAAGCAAAATGTAAATTAACAAGTAACATTTAATGAGTGATGGAGACTAGAAAGTGAGTGAAGAAAAAGAAACCCTTGCCCTCTCTTTCCTTCAGAACCAAGAGAGAGAAAGAAAGAAAACAGGAAGAAATTTACGTTTTAGAAATAAAAGTAAAGCAAAAAAAAACTAAACAAACAAAAATCAACCAACGAAAACAACACCAACACCATACAAACAAAAAAGCCCAAAACTACTTCAGCAGCCACAATCTCATGACTGTTACTTCCAAATCAGAGTTAAGCTAGTTTTATCTCAATCTTCAGTTACTGTGTTACACAAAAAAGACCTCTGTCTGCCTCTCATAACTACATCTAATACTAACCATTCTTAAACCTAAAGATTTTTACAATTAACTCAGAAATTAGTGTTCGGTTTATCTTTTATACCCATCTCATGGCTCCTATCACCACATTCTGAAACCTCATCTGCGTATCAAATCCAACACATGCCCTTCAGCATGAGCACTCAGGACCATAGCAGTCTCTTGGAAAACCAAAGCAAGCTCTGACAAAGCAAGAAGGAGCACTGAGCAAGGAGGCAGACTGACTGAATAGTACTGTACCTGTCACACACGTTTCAACACAGAAGCCAAGCTCCTCACATGGCATCCAAATCCTACTTCTGCCGAAGAAAGGACTGAGAAATCCTCCCCAATCAAGAGTTCTCAATTATCCCTTCTGGTTAGCAACCACCTGTGCAGCCAGCTGGTAGAACTCGTGGTGGGTTTATCACATGCCACACAGGCAATTCTAGTTATCCCAGGCCACTCTTTTGATGACTGTTGCTGCAAAAGCACTTCCATTATGGCTTAAAAATGCCAGGATCTTTCTGGAACTAAATCTGTACTTTTATTGTAAAGCATTTGGAAGTCATTGCATTACAACTGCAAAACACATGACGACTGCTGTTAACAAAGTTAGTGGTGTAATACAAACACGTTTTCAAATTACAGAAATGCTTGCTCACTGTCATGGTCCTCTAGCACTGGAAATATGTATGTTGTCTCTAACCCATTTCTGCCGGTTTTAACACTTTAAAAGAGTTCCAGCTATTTATTCAGAATTTACGCAAGCACTACTAAGGAGCAAAAGGGAATACAGCTGGGAAGCAGAGGAAAGTTCCAGGTATATTTGCCCATGATTAACCCATAGTTGTCCTTTTTCCACTTTATTTTTTAAATAGTTTCTTCACAGAGGATTTAAAATTTCATTATTAGACCATTAATTGAAAAAAAACCAAACAGTTATTTTGAAGCTTGGAGTAAACAGGGGAAGGAGTAGTGAGAGGGAGGGGTGAGAGGAGAAAAAGAGGAGAGGGTTGAGAAAGACTGAGAAAAATTCTGGCCATGCAGATGAAGAGAGGGATGGCTGGGAGAATTGGGCTGTTCAGCCTGGAGAAGAGAGGACTCCAGGGACTTCTAATTGAGGCCTTCCAGCTCTTGAAGGGGCCCTAAATTAAAATGGGCATTAACATTTTAGTGGGGCTTGCTGAGACAGGACAAGGGGTAATGGTTTTAAACTGAAGAAGGGTGGATTTATATTGGATATAAAGAAGTTTCTTACAATGAGGATGGAGCACTGAGCATGTTGCCCAGAGATGTTAGATGTCCCACTCCAGGAAACATTCAAAGTTAGGCTGGATGGGGCTCTGAGCAGCACGATCTGNACAATGAGGATGGAGCACTGAGCATGTTGCCCAGAGATGTTAGATGTCCCACTCCAGGAAACATTCAAAGTTAGGCTGGATGGGCTCTGAGCAGCACGATCTGGTTGGAGATGTCCCTGCTCATTGTAGAGGGGCTGGACCAGATGGCCTTAAAATGTCCTTTCCAACCCAAACTGTACTATGACCATTCTTATTACTGAAAACTCACTTGTTTTCATCTGTGCCTCATCTTCGGCCCATTATCTTCAATAACATGCCAATTTGGGAAAATGGCATGAGGGAAGCGTTGGGGTGTACCAGAAAAAGATCCAGAAACGATTTGGTTTGTTCAAGCGAAGTTTTGGATTTTTTTTTTGTTTAATCAAAAAATGCCTAATATAGCTACTGCAACATGAGCATTGACCAACACATGTAGAATGGGACTTTTCAGGCTAAACAATATATGCCTGTTGGCTTGTTTGTTTGAATGAACAGCTTAAAATGTTTTCATAAGTTTTTAACTGTTTTAATGAAAAAAAAAATTCCAAAATAAAGCAGCTTAATAAACCAGAAAAGCTTTTCTTAAAATCTGACAAAGTTATTCTGTGTGTATTTTCTGACACAAATTTGGAGTGGGATTGCTTCTCCAGTACCTGAATTTTCAGCCTAAATAGCTTCCATCTTGCAGAACTGCTCTGCAAAATCTATTATCTTGAAGCAATTTTCACGACATTTTCCATGGCAAGAATCCAAAAATTATGCAGGAACTCTATTTAAATCTTGCTGGTAAGTAATACATTAGCTAGCTTTAACTTCATTGTTCAGAGGAAACATATTTAAAGAATTAACAACTGATAGAAGTAATTTATTTTCTCACTGTCTTTCTATTTTCAATAACTGTAGAGCCACTCACAAATAAGAATGCACACTCAGGGGAGCAGAGTTCTAAACATAGATTTTTTTAAAGCTATTCTGCCTTTCCTCCATAGAGCTGTCAGTGTAGGGCTGTATGTTTTTGATGGCAAATGGAAATCCAGCCTACTTAAAAAATTTCCGTTTTTCAGTCCTAACATAAGAACTCCTGTCTCCAGAACCCCACTTAAAACTTACCATCTGAAATGTATCTTAAACGTTTTCAGTTCAGCCTCTTCCCATGAAGTAAATCGCTTGCCAGGGAATACCTTGTTTGTACATCTCACTCCATAAACCAGCAACATTTAGTCAGCAACACAGCTAAGAGAACGATCAGCTGCCAGCAATACTAGTACTTCATGAGATGTGAGACAAGAGACGTCAATGCCATTAGTTTTTTCACAAAAGCACATTCTTTTTACAAACAGTTTGAGAATTGTCACAACAAAATACAGTAGCCATTTGACCTTCTGAAAGGCTTTTTACTTTTTTATAGAGATCAGTTGAGGAATTTGCCTGCTGAAACCCTGAACCAACACCCAGTCTCACTTTGTGGATCAGGAGCAAAAAACAACCTATTATAGCATCAAATCTATGCTGGCCTTTTTCCTCAGGATAAAAACAAGTTCTTCTGTCCAAGAACTTGAACTCCATGATGGTTTCTTCTTCATCCCTCTAAAATGCTTACCTAAACATAACTTCTCTTCACAGGGAAAGGCTAGTAAAGCATCAAACATGACATTTGAAAGCTACAGTTTCAGCATCTTGAAATTCTGCTACTGTCTGCTGGGAGGAATATACCATTTTGTAGGAAAGAGAGTAGCTTTCTCCCTGATGCTCTTTGACAGCAGATCCTTGTCTTTGTAGTTAAAGCTTCTCTTTAATAGACAGACATTATATTCATTGGAAGAGTACTGCCAAAGGCATGCTGAAAAGTGGTTGAATGCCAAGCCACAAGAAATGCTTCACTAAACAGTTCAAGAATTTATGAAAAAACCAACCACTTATTCAGCAATTACCAAGACAAATCCACAACTTTGCCCAATTATCTCTAAAAATATTGTTTTCCCTCTTCTTTTTAACAGTTCTTTTTAACAGTTTTTAGAGCCATATATACATTTGATATCAAAGCACAGCAAAAATAGTCTGTGTTTCCATGTGCTAATTATACTACTCTGTGGAAAACAGCACAAGTTCGGAGAACTGAAATTCATGCAAATATGCTGGATACAAACAATAAATTATCCTAAAACATTTATGTGAAAAAAAATTTTAATTTTCGCACTTGAACAAAATTTTGTTTGTAAAGACAAAGCACCTTTCGGGAATTTTTTTCAAGACCTTTTTGATTAATACACCAACATGAGGAATGTATTAAATAGTCACCTAGGGATAATTCACAAATATTAAAGGACCCTTTATAAAAACAAATTAGTTCCCTCAAAATCAATCAGCTCTCAGGTGACCTCAAAACACTCTGCTCCAGTCTTATGCATCTCTTCTTTTGTACCATTTTTCACGCTGCTGTTCTCATCATTTTTCCTATTACCATTTTCTGATTTACAGTATCAAAACCTGAGCTTTATTTTCCTCTTTTTCCAAGTCCCCAGTAGACCCAGAACATTCCCTGTCTGGCGATGAATCCCCTGCTCCCACTTTGTTCGAAGACACACGTGCAGCTTACGGACTGTGCCAGGCAGGCGCTGGCGGCGCGCGCTCCCTCTCCGGGCTCTCCGATGACCAAATCGCACCGGTCAATCCCGACACACCACAAGGCCACCCCCACACCGTGCTCCTCCCGTGCCCCCAGCCCCGACAGCGCTCACAGCTGAGGGGAGCAGCACACACAGAGACACAGAGCAGCCACAGAGACACCACCTTTTCACAGAGGTGCTGACTGAAGCTGCTACGTGCTGCTTGCTACCTTTCCTGTTCGTGCAACTCAGCATCAATGGCAGGTAGACTCACTGACACTCAAGTTGGCAAATCTGCCTCAATTACTCTATCTTCCATGGGGAAATCTTCTATTTCCAAAAGACATTTCCCTATGGAAGACTGTTTACAGAACATCTATCCTATTCCTTGCTGTGGAAGGTGCCCTTTAACATTAGTTGTCTCAGCCCCTTCTGGAACAAGCATGTTCATTCTTCCTGATGAACAGATCCAAATAAAAATCTAGAGGTTCCATTTTAGAAAGCATTTTTTTACCTAAAGCTTTTACTTTTCTTACTGACTTAGCCTTCTGTCTTATGCTTAAAGTCCTAAGACTCATATTGAATAGATTTCTTTTTATTCTTCCAGCTTGCTGCATTGCAAGCAATTACTAAAATGATTTGTAATACAGAACTGCATGTGGGCTACAGCAGTGGCACTCAAGGTCTGATGCTGACTGACAAATAATGAACTACCAGTTTTCCAAGTAGCTGCTGGCAGTCCTAGAAAGGACCAAGCTTAGCCTAATGTAACATACCGTATGTAGATTTAAAAAAACGCCCTAAAATGGGACAGCCTTTTCCTTCAGGCATGCCCAGAAACCATCTCCAGAAGGCGTATTTGAGTTCTACACAAAATAAATAACTATCACAGTACTTAAAAAGCCCAAACACAGGAAGACTATCTTCTGGTTTAAAAATATTTATTTAAAAGAAAAGGAGCTCTATACTTAGATGGCCAGGAAAAAAAAAATTCCTCAGTTTTCCCCCCTCAAAACCATTACTCTGCAATTCACTTTTCCCTTAAGTCTCAGCTTCAATGTTTTAATTAAAAAAAAATCCTGAATTTTCACTTCCTTTTCCTATGCTACTAGCCTGAGGAAATTAAGTTCTGTTCAGTGAAAAGTTGCATGGGATGCAAGAAGAAACTGCAATAAAATGTATCCACAATATACAAGTATAAAAATATTTTGCTTATGATTCAGTACTATAATTTAATAACTTTTTGTTGTTTCATAGGTATCTGGGAAAGGTACAGACACATGTCCTGATCCTGTTACAAGAGGTAGAATGCCAGCATTTGGTACAACATTCCAGGAGAGAGTCAAGGTGATATTCCTGTTTCCCCTGCAAAAGCAAAAAAAGACTGTCAGCACAAATACTCAAGTTAATTGATCTAATTAACAGCTACTAGTATTAAATACATTAGGATACAGATTGTTTACCCGGTCCAGAAACAATAAGATTTTAATTTTAGGTGGTTACTGCCTCCTTTTTATTTTACTTGACTCCTTTGGAGTTGAGTGCATCACAGAACCAATTCTACACAGACTGAAGGCAGAAACCCAGAAGCCTGTTGCTCATAATAGCAGTGCATCTTCCAGTCTACAGAATAGACAGGATACCTTGTAAACCAAGGCCATCTCCTAACAATCAAAGATACAACCGAGATGGCAGAGTATCAGACAGAATATAGGTACCTTACCACACCACATATTAACACACATATTAAATGCAAAGTATGTAAGTAAATCAAGATACCATGAATAAAAGTAATAAAACAAATATTTACTTACTTTAGACCATTTCCATCATCGAAGAAAAAGTACTTTGACTTCATGTCTTTTAAGGACAGCCTTGGGTTATCTCCTCTCAACATGATCTTGTCCCAAAGGACAACCTGATTTAGGGCCTAAAATTACAATTGTAATGAAGTCAGCAATGTACCTTACCAGATCAAATTCAGACAGTGGACCTTCATTGCACTATTCATCTAAAACCCCTGAAGTACATGCTTGCAATCCACAGCTAATTTAAAAAAAAAAAAAAAAGCTTCACAGTACTAATATACAGTGAAGAGTGGCACAGAATAAATGGAAACAAGAAGGACCATCCTAAAACACAAGAAAGACATTTTAAAAAAGTAATATGTTTTAGAAGAATCACAAAGCATAAAGGGGTTTCCTTCTGAATTACAAAGGTAAGTCATGTTTAAGGCAGTATTTAGACTTTGTTTCAAATAAAGGACTTAATCTGAGTTATCATGACTCTGCTTATGTATTTAACATTTTTCAAACTTTAATGGAAATCTCTACTTGAATTGCAAGCATAACCCCCCAAAAAATTATGAACAGTTGACAAAGTGAGATCTCAAGTTCTTATGTTACTGAAATGTTATACTGCTCTTTTAAGTAGATGCTAAAAAGTCTTGTTTAGCAAATTAGAAAAATACTTCTTAGTACTTGTGAGAAATGGTGATGTGGAAAAAAAATCTGAAATACAGAACAGTACAATAAAATCACAGAAATCCTAAAACCTGTTCTAATACAAACACAATATCCACCATCTTGTTTAAAATAACTAAGGTACTTAAAAAAAAAAAAAAAAAAACAAGAAAAAAAAAGAGTTTTGTACAGCAAGTGAAAAAAAACCCCCAAGCTTTCACCATATCCTTGCAATGTGACCACAGCAGCTTTAAATAGAATTCAGTGGTATCATGGCAGCATGGTGTTTAATAAAGTATTTTTTTTAAAGCTGTTCCACACAGCTTCTATCAGATCAGTAAAAAGCGTGTTCAGCTACCCAAAGGAAGGCACAGTAGCAACCAATTAAAAGGAGCAAGGCAAATTATTTTGAGAAGTATGACAAGGTAATGTAAATGAATTAAAGGGCTACAGTAACTGGTAAGGGTAACCACTTCTGTGATCTATGAACAAAAGACACACTACATCAGGCCAGCCCAGAAGCCACTGTCTCTTGTTTCTAACAGCAGTCAACTGCAGAAATTTAGAAAAAAAGTAAAACGGACAGAAAAGATGAAAAAACTCACAGTACACAGTTGTAAGTATACTGCAACACAAGGCATGTGTTATTTTTCTCCCATTCTACTGGGCATATATCAAGTTAGGTTTCATGGAGGTAAACTTCCCAGGCTATAGTTAAACTGTCAAGAAAATAATCATGAAGGCCAGTAAAAACAGCCCAGGCTAGTGGGAAATGCTGGTGGCCTTAACTCTTCTCAGCAGAACTACAGAACGTATAAAAATAGCTGCAGTACTGAAATGGGTATTTAATTGCTTTAAACTTCTTTTTAATACTTACATTGTTTTTCGTTGAATATTCTGCAGACAAATATAGAAACAATTGTTTAACATTCCAATCAAATATACTGTGCAGATGTATGCAAGTTAAGAAAAATACCATACTGTACTTACATAACCTTGTTTTATTTTTACTATATCTAAGTAGTCTATAATCATTACAGTAAGCTCTTACCTTTCAACATACCTCATCCTACTCATAAATCAGAGTACTGCCAGCAGTTTGAACACATATTTTAATTACAATAAAGTGACAGGTTTTAGGTGGGTATTTCTTTTTACTATTTATGAAATCTAGCACCTATTTCTCCTCCAATAATTTAAGAGTTCTATATTTAACACTGCAAGCTAGTAACCAGAATCCTCTCCTAGACAACATATTATAAAACCTTTAGCATAAAAGTCATGACAGAATTCTGCCATAAATATCCTCAAGACAATTTTTTATACTATCAGAGAACCCCCATATCCAAATACAATAACATTAAACAATATATAAATACAAAATTGGTAAGTGTAGGGAATTCAAAGAGCCTTTAATGCCCATGTTAGAGAAATTAGAATATGGGAAGTATATCATATTGGAAGGGACCCCAAAAATTAGCAAATTTGATTCCCTACTGACAACAAAGAAAGCTCATTAGACTTGAGCAAAACTCTGCTCAGATTTTTGAGCAATGTTAAAGAAGTGATGACTGCCATTTGAGACAGTATAATTATACTGGGATTCTAAATAGTTGTCTGTTCATTTAACAATAATGTGTGACTACTAAGGAAAATATTTTTAAAATCACAATAGAGATTAGCTGTAATCTTTTATCTCCTAGTCTTCTTTTGTACTCTATTTGCCATTTTCTCAAAGAATAAATAGATTCGCAAACCAGCCTCAAAATCTGTTTTTTTTTCTTTCACTCATCCAGCAACAAACATGTTTTTAAGCTACTAATTCAAAAGGCAAGAAAGGAAAGAATGAAACATTTAACTGCTGTCGCTTAAAGAATAGGTAGAAATATTTTACTTGAACATTTTTTGTCATCTGACTCAAAATATCAAACAAGATCCTGAAGCTCTCCTTGACAGGATTTCTTATCACTTGCAGAAGTTAGCAATGAATTAAATAAGCTTAAAGGAGCTTGTGAAAACTATGTGCTCCCCACTCTTTTGCCTAGTTCCTTTTTCTAACTGCCATTTTATTTAACTTCCCCCAGGACTAACAACTTCTTTCTGGTAGTTAAGACAGCCCATGTACTTGTATCTCTTTACAAATTTTGAACAAAAACCCCTACCAGACAGTTGCATTTTACAGCTCTAAATATTGCAAGCTTTATTTATGCCAGGCATGAGAGCTTTAGTCAGAATCTTAAAAAAATAAAGGCGTTTACTAGTTGAAGTCATTCAAACATGGAGTCTTTATGCTCATATATTGCAGACTAATCCTTGTATAAGAACAGTTCTTTAAGAGGTCCTGTCCTGCCTTGCTCTGCTTCTCTCTATACACAATGTGTACAAGTGCATCTACTTTAGAATTTCAGTCTCTGATTTTAATATGCATAAGCACTTCACAGGTAAAACTCAGACCTAGGAGCTTACCTCTCCTGCTTCCTGTTGATTAAAAAAAAAATCCTCTTATTCTTGTACAGACAGACCTGCAAAAATCTGATTAGCCTGTTTACCCAGTGTTTGTATCGAGTTGTATTTCGTGTGGTCTGCTCACACAACACAGTGTTTGTTCTTCAAAAGAGCGAAACCAAGACACAGAGGTAATCAGTGTTGTGTCTAACAGTGACAAAAACCAGCAGACGGGGAAAAATCCCTGGATTCTCAGATCAGCTGCAAAACATGGTTTAGTGTAATCACCTGAACGTGCCACCTATAATTTGGTACTGACTTCTGCAGAAAAACTCTGTCAAGAGCCTAAATCCAGACTAGCAGGGAAGCTAAGAAATACAAAAGAAAAACTGCAAAACTGCAACAGCAATTGAGAAAGAGGCCAAAAAACAATGTGGTAATTTTTTAGTAAATAACATGCTTCCCAATGGATTTAATACAATGTAATACTAAAGATTAGAGTGTTTAACATCTAAGTAAGTAAAGGATTATAATGCCTTTTTTATTTTTAGAAGAAGAGAGGTACTTCCATGCAACCATTATACAGTCAGAACTTTGAAAATCTCACAACAAAATGAGTGTGAAAGGTGCAGTTCCTACATTAGGCATGACATTAAAAACAATATTCTATTTAAACCCTACCATTAATTCACTCCTCAAACCACCGATACAAACTTAAAAGTAATAATGTCTAGATGTTAAACTGCACTCTCCATTATTAGATCCAGTGGACTTAACAATAGAGCCTGATTTTAAAAACAGGCAATAAACAACTTGTCATCTACCAGAGATCAAATGGCTGGTTTAAGTTCTATTTCACTGCCATAGCTATGCAAAATACTACTTTTACCTGTTTTAACTTTTTATTTTAAGACAAATTGCTAGTTTTCCCCAAGTCCTGAATATCTGAAAATTATAAGGTAACAAAAATAGACATCAAAGTATTCTTGTTCCAAAAAGTTTGCAAACCATTTTTTCCATTAAGGATATCTGCAGTAATGTCAAATGTGACGAATCCCAGATCACTTCTTTCTCTAGGTCCAGTGAAATCTTCTACGTTTTTTCTAAGAGAAAACAAAACACAACACAAGATTATCCTTTCTCATTACTTGTCTCTTACACACTACATAAATTATGGTTCTTACTACATATTTCCCTCACCCATTTTCTGTATTTTGTTTTAAATACTTCCAGCTAAAATGCAATCGACATTACACACTAACACCCACCTTTCAGAAATTATGGTGTCCCAGTTTTAAATGTCAGGCCTTGCTACCACAGCATCTAAGACATGCAAGTAGCCTATTGACCTTTTCCTGTTAAAAAAAAATCTGTATCTAAGCAGGATTGCATTCCATTTTAGTAAAATATGTTTTAGCATCCCCAAATATGTAAAACTGATTGGGACACCATCAGCACAGTAATCTGCTGGTAAACACTTTCAATATTATTTCTCAACTGTCCTCAAAAAAACAAAGCCTCTTGTGCTACAACCATCCCAATAAAACAGTTTACGTGCATAGTTAACACAAGTTTCAAGATTTATTCCTGTAATATATTTAAATGACAGCATGAAGAAAATAGTTGTTTTCCTCTACATTCTGGAAAATTGCACCACTTTGGAAGGTTCTATTATAAACCTACATTTGGAACAGTACCTCACATTGTCACACCTAACCACAATAGAAAGTGCAACTGGAAAATAACAGACACACAGCAGATATTTCTGTATGTATTCATAAAGCCAAACTTACTATCTACAAACAGGAACACCATAAGCAATTAGCTTGGCAACTAACCACGAAGCCTAACTCCTCATGGAACAATTTTTTAATGAATTATGAACTCATATTTATATTTATTCCAGTTGTGAAATTAGTCAATTAAAACATCATTTAATTAGAACCAAGTTTAGGAATCTCAAATAAAAAAATAAGTTTACAAGTGAAGAAAACACTTTAGGAGACAGTAGTTGAGAAAAACACCACCAAATCTTCCCAATTTAAGCCTTGGTATGAATTTCCATCCCTTTGCAAAAAGCAGTACCTTTCTAAGTAGTAAACCTTATCAAGCACTTGACTTCACCTTTTAACCACTGTCAGTCAGGTGGAGTAGCAGGCCTTAAGCTTGGGGTCTCCAAAACTTCTCAGACATTCAAGAGAAGCAGCCCAGGTATAACACCTGCCAGTAACACCAGATCTGTGCATCACAGAAGGGACTGGCAATACACATTTCACCCAAATTAGGCATTAGTTTGCAGCCTCATATATGCTGAGCTCACCACAACACTCAAAGACATGCTTTTATGTCAATTTTAGGCTGTTACAATCCTCAGCGTAGCATGAATACACGTTTTTGGTACTAAAACACTGAGAAAGGTGATGGCAGTCCCTTTATTTGCATTCATCTCTCCTTTCAAGTCCTGCTATGAGGCACCCACTGGTGCCACTTACCTTGGGGTGGTTGCAAAGCTCCACAGAATCATCACCAAGTCACAGAATGGCCTGGGGTAGAAGGGACCTTAAAAATCACCACGTTCCACCCTCCCTGACATGGACAACTTTCGCTAGACCAAGTTGTGAAGAGCTCCATCCAACCTGGCACTAAACACCTCCAAAAGTGGGCTGCTCTAGCTCCCTAATCTGGGCCAAAACCAACCAACCAAAAAAATATGAGCCGAGTTAAAGCAGCTCAGTAAAGTGTCGTATGAGCTAGATTCCCCGGTGGAGCTCTGGTAAAGAACCACGGGGCAAAAACGGGAGCAAGGACCTCCACTCACTGGTGGCTGGAACAGCTGCTCAAACGCTTGTGAAACTACTGCACTCCACATCACAAATACTTTATAGAAGTTTTCTGTGACGAAGCCTCTTTTCAGAGGAAAAAATTCCACCCCCAACCAACACCAAAATTGGGGTAAAAAGGTCCCCCAACACAAGCTTGCATGAGTATATTTTATGTGTATGCAACACGTTTTGATGTGGTACAGTGTTCTACACCTGGCGCATTTCACAAAGAACCCATCCCAATCACTGCTGCCACAGGGCAGACAGTATGCTCGGTTATCAATGGAGAAACCCAAGAGAACTAATTAATAGAAAGCGGTACCACGATCGGACAAACAAATGCCCACAGGATAAACTCCACGTTCCTGTGGGTCCCTGCCTCCGCACAACCGCGGGCATCAGCCGGCTCGACCCGGGAGGCGCCGGGCGTGAGGCGGCCGGGCC
>VYXF01005748.1:227671-291731 GCA_013397295.1 Polioptila caerulea | reverse complement strand
CGGAGGGGGCGTGGCCTCGCCCCGGCCGGGCGGGCTCCCGGAAGGCCACGACCCCCGGTACGCCCCCCGCCCCGGCCCCGCTTCCGCCAGGAGGTGGGCGGGGCCGGCGCCGGGCCGGACATGGCGGCCGTGGCCGGGCTGGCCCAGCGGCGTGGGGTCACTGCCTGCCTGCCGAGCCTGTGCTCCCAGGGCTCTCCTTTCGTCAGGGCAGCTGGGATTTGTCCCTCTGCTGTATTTTCGCATTCGTATAGTGAAGCGGAAATGAGTTTTAGGCGCAGGCTTGCATTTTCGTTTGATGTCTGTATCTTGCTTTCGATGGTACTGTGATTTGCCTTTCCATCCCGTGTTTCCTATAGGGTGTTCCTATTCATTTCCACTTTGTTACACACATGCTCAGTATGTCAGTCTTCTTGCCTGGAAATTTCGTTCAGTGTCTGGGCTTGTTCCTGGAATCCTTCTTTGCCAGATGTCGTGGTGATCCCACACCCTTGGCAGGATGAGGCAGCCTTTCGCCTTACCCCACAAATTTGGTTGAAATTTCAATTTAAATTGGTACCAGCAAAGATCAGTTCATGTAGCGAGGTGATTCCTAACTCCTCCCGGGGCCCCTATTGGGTGCCCATTCCTGCTCCCCGGACCTGCAGCATTTTCAGTGCGAGAACCAAGGGGAATGAGAGCTTTTACAGTGCTTTGGGGTCGATGCTTTTGGTGTTCCCAAGCGCTATATTCGTCTGTGTTAACCACAGCAGGCCCGATGGACGGGGATTTCTCGGGCTGCCGAGAGGTGTCAGCAGCGGCTCGGGTAGGTTTGATTTCCCCTTGCCAGCCCCGGGGTTCCGGCGCTGGGAGCGGGGGCAGGAGCTGCGGTGCAGGAGCCTCAGAGGGTGGAAGGCCCCGTGGTGACAGGAGGGGTGGGGAGAGGATGGTGGGAGATGTCAGATTCCATTCTGAAATACCTGTGCTCCATACTGGGGGTGCTGTTTCTTTTGCTCCCTGGAGCCAAGAGCCAGGTCTCTGAATCAGGGAAGAAAAAATCTTTGCAGGTAAAGGTAGGAAATGGAAAAGGAAAAAGATCGTACTGGGACTTTTTGTTTTCCCCTAGGCTGAGTACCTGCAGCACATGTCTGTTTAGCCTGTAGGATGTGAGGGTCCCTGTGGAGACATTCCTTTGGGAATGTGTTCCACTCTGCTGTTGGTTTCTGTGTGCCTGTGCATTTGCCACATTGAAATAGTCACAGGCCCAAAGAGGGTAGGCTCTTTTCTGGTTTGCATTTCGTAATTCTTGACCTTTCGTGTATTTCATAGGAGTTTCAGCAGCACAGAGAGTTTCTTCTGTAAAGATTTTTGTTGACTTGTTATTATTTTATGCTATTCAAAATATTAATTATTGTGATAGTCTGGAACTTGTTACTGAAACCTTGGATTAGTCTTACTGAAAAGTGGGTACTTTTCCCCAAAATATTTGAAGACTTAGAAGCTTTAAGGAAGTTTTTACTGTAAGCTGGGGAACCTAATCATTTCAGAAGTTATAAAACGTCTGCAGCTTTCCAAAGGATAGTTCAACACCATTTTTTCTCATGTCTACAAAAAAAAAGGTTTAATCGCCTTTGTTCTTGCTTTTAGCTCATGTAGTTGCTATTTAGAGTTTTTCTTACTAAACAACTGTTTAATAAAAAAAAATGGCTCTTGGGCAGAACCTACATGAATGAAGTAGTGAAATTTCCAAAGCAGTAGGTGGGTACCTGCAAAAGACCAAAATCAAAAGGCTTAGCCAAATTAATGTGTTTTTAAGGCATTGAATAAAAATGGCTATTCCTTATGGGGTTTGGATTTATTTTAGTAGAAACCTTAAATAAATGTCACTTAAAAGCACAGTGTACAGGGGAAGACAGATGGTGTAATTTATTCAAGGACCTATCCATTACTGTTTCAGAATAAAGAAACCTATAGCTTTTTAATGACTGAAATCTTGCAAAATCAAAATAGGAAAAAAATTTGAAACAAGGCAGTTGTGGATGAAGAAGGGGAGATAATTATTTACAATACCTGTTCACTTGTAAGTTCTAGATTGTTCTTTGAAAGATATAAAATCTGATATTTCGTGAAGAATGGTGACATAATGTCAAAAGTTGCTGTCAGCTACATAGGTTGCATTACAGGGATTTGAGCAAATGCTATATTTATGGAAACAAATTTATAGGATCTTGGGGAGGCAGAAAGATTTGGGAGACAATTTCCAAAATGCAGTGGAATGGTATTCATTACACCCAAGCAGCATCCTTAAGCCCAGACCAGTAGGGTACAAGACATGTCAGTGTTCAGGCTGGTTATTTCTTCAAGAAATGTCATTTTTTTCATTACAAACTCATTGAAAAAAACACAGAGATAAGATTGGCAGTAGGTCTGAAATGTAGAATTTGCCATCCTTCTCCCTAAATTTGCCATCCTTACCCTAAAATTATCTGACTTTGAAAATTAATTTTTGTGCACTCTTTGATCTATTAAACATGTGTTCTTTTTTTATAGTGCCGGCACTTCAACAGGATTGATCCTTGTCAGCAGCTGATGATTAGTAGTCTTTTGAGAGAGAGTAGCTTGCTTTCTTTGGTTGACATGTTTCTACTCTGATGTTCAAGTTACGGAGGGATTCCTTTCATCATCTGTAAACAAAATAGCAAGTGTTGACACTGACCATCAACAGAGATTGCTATGACTTCTGTGTTTTCCCACTGAAGTCATATTGGTTCTAACATGGCACTCACAGATGGAAGCTTTGGAGTGGCTGACAGTGTGGGATGTATATCGTGAATTTCAGGTGAAAGGGAGGTGTTAACTTCAGCCCAGCACCTTCAGCCTTCTTGGGGCTTAAGTTTCTGACTAATTTCACAGGTGAAAGTTTAGTGCCTTTGGCCTTTTAGGCATCTTTGGCACCTAGATAGATGAGGACCTTTTTTTTTTTTTTTTTTTTAATCTAGGGACATGTATGTACTTCCTGATTGTTTTACCTTAAATTTCTAAATACTTTCTTGAATTTGTCCTTTATTAATTGTTGAAATGTTAATTCTTTAAGAGACAGTAGCAGCACACAGCCTCTTAGGCAGCTCTGGGTAGGAAGATGAAGATTAAAATAAATGTGGCCACGATCAGCTGTCTCTTGCAACAGCCCCCTTTCAGTTAACACCTCTTCTGGATGCCTCATTTTTACAGCTGGTGTGGAAAGGCTGTAACTAAGAGAAGAGGCTTTTTGGACTGCATTTGATTCTAATGTTCTTCCCACCTCCATTTTTTTAGCTTTGGGTCTACACAGTGTGCAGAATAAGAAGATAAGCAAGAAGAAATTTTCACTTGCCTTTGTAGTATTATTGTGAGTCCTTCAGCAAGAAAATCTCAGAGAGTTTTTAATTTCTGATTTCAGAATGAAGTCGATATTTTACAACATTGTCTTATTTAGTAGCATAATATGTGGCAAAATAAAAGCTGCATCACAGAAGGAACCAAGTATTCTTGGTTCCAAAGTTAGTGTATTTTGGAGTCTAACACAGTCCGTTTTTTGGCTCCTGCGAGGTTTACCCATTCCATGGCCTATGAAGCCAGGTTAGGTGAATTCATTCAAACATTACTGATTTAGCTGAACCTTTCTCACTTCATTGTGCTTTGCATTCTAGGCAAGAAGCCCAAGTGCCACTGATCCACTTCACCCGAGTTTTAACCTCTTACACTCAGCCACCTGCAAGCCTTCATCACAGTATATTTTTGTGTCTCTTTTAAAAGCACCAAGTGGAGACTTGTCATGCCTCAGCTTGAAGAAAAAGATGTTTTACTAGCTCTGTCATGGTGATATCATTTAACCAATACCAATTTTAGTGGATGGAAAAAGCCTTTCTGTTATGAACACTAGCCATGGGAGTCAGCATATAATGACATAAGCCTGCAGAATAAACTTTTAACTCTCATCCCTACTATTGACTGTGTAATTCCTTTTTATTAACATTCTTAAGCACCAAAATATGCTTTAAACAGAAAGAAGAAAAATCGCTTAACCACTTTTATCTAGTCAAGAAGAAAACCTGAAAAAGTTTGAAGAAAGTAAACAGATTATTTCACCGATTTTAGAAACAAAAACTATTTTTTGAAGAAAAAACGGTTAAACAAAATTTAAAGACAGCCTATAACATAGAATAAAATTAACAATTTTGAAAGGAATTCAAATTGATGACAAAAGATTCACAGCTCAAGTATTGTTTTTATTTAGAGGAATCTATTTAATAAGAACCTGTGATATTTTTGCTTTCATTAAGGAAAAAATTAACTCTAAAAACTGAAACAATACCGGGTTTAGTTACATGAATTTAGATTAATAAGATGGTTGCACTGCCTACTAGAGAAATAGCAAAGTTAGTTTGTCAAGCTAGTTGAAATACCAAAAGCATAACTTCTGTGGTACCACAGTCATAAGGAAAAGGTTGAGTTGGTTGCCAGAGAGGGAATCTGTGTTCTGTAGACATGGTTGGCAATGAAAGAAATCACTTGGACCCAAGAAAGGAACCATACAAAGGGAAAGAGGTGCAAAATGAGGAGATTCTTCCCAAGATTCCCTGATACATCTGTATTGGTACATAAGGCCATCAAAAATTATGCCTAAGTATCCTTACGAGGAGGCAGTGAGTATGTGCATTTTGGCATTACTCTCCCCTCATAGTTTGATACGACTATTTCTGGAGGGTCATTTGCCTTGTCACAGGATGGGTTGTAGGGGGTGAGTGGGTTTTTTTCACTGTAAGTCCAATAGGTTAGTTTTAACTTATCAACAGTTAAAACTGACAGATTTTGAACTGAGGAGTGTACTAATACACATTCCTTCCTGTTGATTTCCAGGAAGCACGAGGGAGAGGCAGGAACCTTTAGCTGAGGAATGGAATGGGCAGCTGGAGGTGGTAACTTTTCAAACTTCTGGGGGGTAAGATTTGCTAGAGTTTGTCTGTCAGCAGGCTCTGTGTGCCTGCTGTCTGACACGTTTCTGGGTTTAGTAATGTCTCTAAGTACACACATGACTTATTTTGGAATCTTCTGTAATACTCTTTAATAGTTGAGTTATGTTAGGTATCCAAAGAGGTCTGCAACAAATACTGTAAATAAACTTACTATGTTTCTAGCAGAACTCAGATTGAATTTACTTGTAAGCTTGTTGGTCATAACTTCTTCCCTTCTGGGTGGAACTTTACTGTCAGTGATTAGATGGACTGGTTAAGCAGATCAAGCATGTTCATGTGATAATGTGACAGCAGAATTGGCTGATGCCAGACTTGTAGCTGAAGGGGCATCTATCCCCATTATGAGAAGCAGCTATCCAGTGGTGCATAACAAAAGGATACAAATTTAACATTACTATTATTTTTTCAAGAACTGAGAAAGTTAGAAAACTAGAATTTCATAATCACTTAAGTAACTGAGTTACTTTTTTTGCTTTTAAATACACGTTATATGGAGAATGTCTGTTATGTGTAGAGATACTGATTGATACTTACGCCCTGACCAGTAATTCCATTCTCTGGAAATCCAGACATACAAGTCTGTATACTAGAATTATTTTCTCAGATGGGAGTAGTATTTTCAACTACTGGAAAAGGCAAAACACCTCAATTAAACCATTTTGAACTCATTAAGATTTAGCAGTAGAATAAGCAATCTTTTCATGATGTTAGAAATGAGAGGTTGCATCATTCATGTACTCAACTTGATTTGCATAGGGCCTAAACTGTGTCAGACCAATTATTTTAATACACCGGAGGAAAAAAATACCACTGTACCACCCAAAGGCATAAATTTGAACTTTCTAGAGCAGTTCAAGAACTGGTGGAAATAATGTGCTTCACCAAAATACAGAGAGTGTGTATGTAACAAAACTATTATAAACTTTTGTGCATTAAAGCTCTTTTACAGGACCCATTGTGTTTCATTATTAGAGAAGACAAATGATGTCTAAATATGTAACTGTTTAGTACTAATGGGTGTCAAAAGCCAGAGCTCAACTATGAGGAGAAGTGTTTTAAGACATTCTCATTTTTCCCTGTTGTGCCACTAAAGATGTCATTGCATTGCATTTTGAAACAAACTTTTGGTTAAAGCCTTAGGTTGGGTTATCAGGCTATTAGCAGGAATTATGAGAACTGCAAAAATCCGAATGCAACATAACTTTATGGTTATGTTAACTTTAACACTGCATGCTGTATGGTTTGTGTGGATCCTGGATAGACATGGCATTCAGGAAGAAACGCTGTAAAAAGGAGAAATGAGCCTTTCATTTGTTTGGTTTACAGTGTCGTGTCTGTTACAATTGGCAATACAACTGTGCTGATTTTGTGCTGGTAGTATGGCTTTGTCATGATGCTCAGGTAATTCTGTAGAATTCTTAAGGATAGCAATGGGGTGCAGTTAAAAAGCAGTTCAGATCTAAACCAAGTTTCACCTATTCTGGATGAAAAAGTTTGTGTTCTCTCATTTTTTTGTCTTTTCATTCCCCCAAAACAGTTGCACAAAGTCTGTGCTGCAGCCACCTCTGCTCTTCGTATTTTATGAAGAGTAGTATTTGGGTTGTACTAATGGGCTTGAGTTTCTGTTTAGAAAAGGACACAGCAGCTACTCAATGTTTTCCAGTCACTCCAGCTTCTGAATTTCTTGTAGCTCTTAGGTAAATATGACTTGTTTGGGTTTATTTTCTGTGCCTAATGATAAATGCATAATACCCTTAACTTAGATATTAATGAAAAGAGCATTTAATACTTTTGAAAGATTGTTTTATGGTATGTATGCCTTTTCTTGTCTTCGGTGTTAAGGTAGCATTTTGCATAATGAAGAAATAAATTTTAAAATAGTTCCTCTGAGTCTAGATTTTTTGCAGTTCAAATGCTTTGAATATAAAATAGTGAAAAAAATTGCTGAACATAGGTCAAGGAGGAAATGACATAACATTCAGTAGCTTTAGATAAGTAGGTAAAATTTTGAGGATTAGCATCTCATACACTCATCAAAAGTCAGCTGGTCACTAAGCAGGTAATTTTTCATGCTGAGTTAGACATTTCCTTTTCAGTAGCTCATGCTTCTCTTCTTTTGAGTCTTTCATGAAGCATTGTATGCTTACATCAGAAATTCAGTACTAAAACTTGATTTCTTATTGATTTTATTTTAAACTTTTTGTTTCAAGGGCATTGCTTTACAAATTTTTCCTGGCTGGTTGCCTATAATGTATAATTCCTATAATGTATAATATAATGTATAATGCCTATAATGTATAAAAAATAATAATTTCTTCAAAGCACTCGAGATCTTGTTCCTCTGCCTGATAGCTTAAAATCTTCTATTATAACTGTTGTTAGACAGAAGTTTCAGAACCAGGATGACTATCAACTTCTTGTTTATATTTAGCCATCTCTTATATGTGAAGAAAGACATGCAGGTGAAGTGTCATGCAAATAATTTCTTGTACTGTATTTCATCCTAATCTCATTTTTAAAATAAACATTTTCACTTTCAGACATTTATATCCATCTCCAAAATGCAGAAGAAAACTGTTAAGACTAACTGTAATGGAATTTGTGCTGTGAATATAATTTCTCTTTCACATCTTCTATTATTAATTTAAATATATTACTTTAAAAAAATCTAAATAGAAGGAAGTATGTTTTCCAAAAGTAACAACACAGCATGTGCTACAAAGAAATCATATTTCTAAGGGTTTTATAGTCTTTGATGTTTAAAAATATGCCTTCAAAGATTAAATATTCTGTCAGTTGTGTTAATTTTCTTGTGTATCTTGCCTTACTGAAAATTAAACACACCTGTCTTCTAAGGCATAGATGAAAAATTGCCATAATAAAATAGTTTATGAATGTGGTTATGTCATTAATCATAGATTATAGAGCATAGGCTTGTTAGTTTGTTTTTGTTTTGTTTGGTTTGGTTTTTTTCTAAAAATTACTTTGTTAGGTTGAGGGTAAATTGTACACTAGATTTTGGACAGTTTGAATTAGCACAAACAGGTGCCACTGCTAAATGCTTTCCTTCTGCACTTGGCTGCTACACAGCAAAACATTAAAGGCCAGGCTACTTTGTCTGGGCTCTGGAGTTTGAAATGAATCACTTTATAGTCATTATAAACAGCAGTATTGCTATCTTGATTATGCAGATTATACAGATAACTGACCAAGCTACATTAAAAGGGAACTCTAAGACCGTAAAGTCCAGCATTTGAAATTTCTTAAGTGGTTTTAAAATTAAAATATTTAATAGCCAGAAATGGGGAAGCATATCAGAGGAATCATTACATTGTTCTTGTTTTTTTGCTGGGAATGTGCTAGTATGTCAAGGTAAGGGTATCCTTGTTTCTCACAGTATTACTATCTTCTTGAACAAACTAAAAATCCAAATATTGTTAATCTGCAACATAGCTTGTTGCCATTTTCTTATGGGCTATGATAAAACTCTAAATGCTAAAATAATTTTACAACCTCTCTCTTCTGTTGACATTAAGTGAATGAACAGTCAAGATTTAATTTCTTTAGGTTTGTAATCTGAATTTTTTATTCAAATAAAAATTATTAAATGCCTAATTAGTTATTCTTTTCACCAGGATATCTGAGTAGGTTTTTTTAACATCAATGAAGTTATCTTCAGAATACTCCCTATTTTAATAGTGAGGAAATGAGGCCAAGAAATTTCATTCCCAAAAGTCAAAACTACATGGGAAATGCGAATATCCAGATAAAGCCACTGCTCTTTTCAAGTGTTTTGACATCTTTATAGTGTTTTACATTTGTTACATATGGTGCATTTCCATTTGGAAGCTCTCATTATTCTGCAGTGTTGCAAGATCTGACTCCAGTTGCTTCACACTGCCATGCAATAGAAAATGTGGGACACTTACATCCCACTTTTCTCCACTCCTTCATGCCATGACAGCATTGGCTGTCAGATCCTTCCTTTATTTACCTGTGCTTCTATTTTCTGATTTCCATTACAACAGCTGCAGCTTTCTGTCTCTGGTTTTCCCAGTCTGCAGGTGCTCCCTCTCAGCTACTCTGTGTCCAGGTCTCAGCGCTCACGTTGCTGGTTCTCCCAGGACGCCCAGTGGGCGTTTGTGTCTAAGCAGTTGCTCAGTTTGCATGACTGGGTGCCTCATAGCATGGCTTTGCCAACAAGCTGTAATGGTCATTTCTGTGGCTCTTTAGAACCCTCAGATTAGGGCAGACCTGGTTCTATGCAGTTGGGAGAGTTTCCAGCTAAGCTGACACATAAGAGTTATAGAGCTCTTAAAAAAGCTGAAAATACTGTGAAAGTAATTTTGCCAGCTTCTGATGAGTATGTGTGAACTGGAATTTTCAAAACCCATTATTTCATGTAGGTTTTCATCTTTACATTATTTATTACTGATGAGGGAAATTTTTGAAAGAACAGGAGGCAAATTTTGGTACAGAAATAACCTTGCTACTCAATTTTCATGTTGTTCCTAAAAGCAGGTTTACAAATCCGTGAGGTTATTTGAAACATCACTTACAAAATACTAAATGCATACACTGCCTTATTACTGTAGTTTTAAATTTACTGGTTTTGAACCTTAACAAAAAATTCAACTTGAAAAAAACTATCTAACAATTGAGAAATTTATTTTGTGATTTATCAGTTATAAGAAGCAGGAAACAGTATTGTAAGGGGAAGATGAATTCTGAGCACTGCTAACTCCTGCTGTTATTTATGGTAATTGCTATTTGGAGTTTTGCCTCTACGAAGAAAAAATGTGGGAGAAGTCCAGATGAGAAAACAGGTACTAGATGGCACAATATGAAAAAAGGGAGAAAGAGTCAGGTAAGGAAGTCACTGTAAGGAAGAAAGAGCTTTCTGTAACATAATTATGGCTTTTCCTTGTCCTGCATAGTAAATTTGGTCTATAAGATGGCTGGGGAGTTCTGTGGACTGGTCAAGTTAAGCTTAATAATACTTCTTAATATGGAAGAGGTAAGAAATTCCAATATTGGGTGTGTTACTAACTTAAATACCATTTCTATTAAGGATTGAAACAGAAATTGGCAGTGGTAGCTCAGAACATAATGCCTTTTATACTTGTGGAAAACGTGACACCTCAATTCAGTGTCGGATAACAATGTGCCAAATATAAAAAGGGATTTTCATCTGGCATTTTAAGTACTCATTCCCACTTCTAATAAGGGTATGGAGAAAGCAGTTCCTATTCTGGATGGATGAGAAAATGTCTATAAATGAAATTTAGTAAAAAGTTGCTTTTTTTTACCAACTAATATAGTTTGCAGTGTAAACTCATTTTTAATTGCTTTTTCTAGTTATGGTTGACTTTTAAGTGGATTAATTTTTTTTTAAGAAAAATACCTATTGCCTGTTTCTCTCAAGATAAGCGCAATTCACTTCCTGTCTGTTAAAAATCTTGATATTTATTTCCAAGAACATTTCCATTCATCATTGTCTTTTCTTTGTTTATATAGGTTTGTTTGAATTTAGTTTCCAGAAAACATTATAGCTTCTTACTCTAATAAATTACTCCAAGAGTCAGATGATAAGAGGTGCCTTCTTGTTTCCACTTTCCTTTCAGAAATATGGTTTTGTATTATAGTGCTTAATATCTGCTATTCTGTTCATTGAAGTCCAGCTAATCTGTGGATGCAGTGACATGTGGATCACACCCTTTTATTTTGATGGACAGCTGCCAACATTCTAATTTTTTTTTTTCTAATCACCAAACAAGAGAATCCAGGGTAGAATAGAAAGCTTTAGGATCACTTTGGGTAGAGTATTTTAAGTTATAATTCAAGACACTGTTTTATAATTTAGAAGGAAATATAAAAGTTTGGAGCAGGACCCTTTCTTGTGCTGCCATGATTCTTTACTTTAGGATTATAGTTCACTTAGGAATCTGGTTCTGTCATGCAGCTCCTCAGTTTGTATCACGTTACAACTCCACAATTTACTGAGCAATTACTCACACTAATGGAACAACTTGTGAGTGACTGCTGATGACTGTGAGTAATAGCTTTATGGTATAAAAGCAAATTAATTGTTAAAAAATCAGAGGAATTTAGATTCCCCTCTCTAAAACTGGCCAACAAAAAAAGCCTGTCATGCCACAGGTTTAAAATAATACGATGCAGCACAATGAAATACATATCATAACTATTAGAAATTTTCCATGTTGTGTATTTACCATTGCATTTTAATTTATTTAATTATAGGTGCTCCAGGTCTTGTGCATAAAAATATCTAGATGTTTGATTCTGCTCTGAATACTAGTTTTTCTATAGTGCTAAAGTCTTTGTATACTAGATACTTTCATTCAGCCTGAGCAAAATAATGACAGACTGCCAAAGCTGGTATATATTAAATGTCTGTTTATTTATTAATGTTTACTTCAATTATTTACTGTTATGGTACTAGTTTTTTAAGGAAAGAATATTAGTCTGACATAAAATGAAATATCAGAAAAGAGCAATTGTACTTAAGCAACAGGAGAACGTATTTTAGCCAAAACATTATCTGAGTTATGTGGTTTAATACATGAATTTCAGGGATTTATAATAATACTTTTGAAAATGTATTTTAAAACGTGTAAAAAAAAATTAATTAGAAATGCAGAATTTGGAATGTAACAGACCTTTTAAGTGGAACAAGTCCAATCCAGAATCTTGGAACCTGCTGTCCCACATGAATATCACTGAGCTAGCAGGAGCGGTAGTGAACTCAGTACTATGTACAGTATAAATAATCGTCATATTTTGAGCAGCAGGCATCATGACCAGCTGATATTTTCTTTCCTCGGGACCAGTTGTTCCCAAGAGTGCATGGCTGGAGCCATATGATCTTATCAACACATTTGAGAGCCCGACCCAAACACTGACAGAGATTTTGCTGCAGCAATGACTGTCATAGAAGAAAGTCGCCCTTTTGCACAGCAGTTATCCAATGTCTACTTTACTATACTTTCACTTTTTTGTTTTAAACTTTTTGTGAAGATCAGCCTTGCTATACTTAGCCATTTCTACATTGTGAAAGGAAACCGTAAGGAAGCAGCAAGGATAGCTGCTGAATTTTATGGAGTTCCTCAAGGACAAGGTATATTTGTACATACTCTGTTATCACTACTGTTTGGGGATTTTGTTGTTCAGGTAATTACTTATCTGCTAGCCTCATTTACATTCAGTTTTTCAAGTGATATGAGTGAGTGGAGTTTTTTTTCTGTAGTTGTTGCTGTGTTTTGTATAACAAAAATTATCTGTAGGGGTGTTGTTAGATTATGTGAGCTTTTTTGTGGTTTTTAATTTTTTTTTTTTAAATTGATATTAAGTTCAGAATAAAACTGAAATATCACAGCCATTTTTTTATTAGGAGAGAGGTTCATATTTAAGATGGCTGTATATAAATAAGATTGCTGAATACTTCCCATTTGGGACTATTTTCCCAATTGCTCCTAATGTTCCCCAGCTTACCATGCATAGCTGAAATTTTCCATGCTTGGCATATGATTATTTTGCACCACTCTAGCGAAACTAGTCCAAATATTTCTGAAAATTATGTCTTGATTAAGGCAAAATATTCTTATAGTAATTTTTTGGAGAGGATAATCATCCTCATGTAGTTAGAATAAGTTGTCTGTGGGCACATATCAGGAACCTTAGTAACACTTGTCAGGGCCAGCTTTTGGGCATGTGTGTGGAAACCCTTCAAATTTTACTGAGTTGAAAGCTCTTGTGAAAATTCCTTTTTCTGTTCACACAAGCAGAACTTTAGCAGAACTGTTGCCCCAAGCTCACCTGTAGTGAGGTACCATTTTCATTCAATTCTTACTCAGAACACTCTTTCTTCTAAATTGTGGTGTGCTGGTACATGACTGAGCCCTGATTTTGCTCAGCTTGGGATCCCTGCTACCCCACTTGTCCTTATTGTTGCTCCTTGTGTTCTGGGATGGCATCATGCTGAGTTTGGCAGTGGAACAGGAAGACTTGTCTTTCCTCTTACTGTCTTCACTACTCATCCCTTGATACCACAAATGTGAAGACACAGCCCAAGTTAAATGTAAAGGGAGAAACTATAGAAATGAGCCAGAAACAGTTTCAAACTCAAAAGATTTTTGCAGTCTTCAATGTAGGGACTAAAGCTAGACATTTTGTGTGAGGGTGTTAAAATTTGCAATCCAGACAGAAAGGCTTAAATCCTAAAGTAGGAATTAGCTTACTTTGGAGATTTACTTGAGATGGATTTATATAATGTGTTTTCTGCACAACCTCTGAAACCCAGGATTTTTACATCTGAGCCTGTTAATGACATCATTTGAACTACTATGCATATGTGTGTTTGTGTGTGAGTGTACATGAAGATATACATGTGTGGGAGGGTGTGGGTATGGGTGTATATATTCACTGCAGTAACCCTACTGTAGGAAGGGAGAGCACAGACAGGAATACTTGCAAAGAATGGGGAAGGCCTTACTTGAAATCAAGAATTTTTTTCCAGAAACTGCTGGCTAGCTCTAAGGCAGCTCTTTATGGGAAGATTGACACACAAGCTGAGCACAGAAAGAAAGATACTTGGGAGGAAGTGGAGGGAAAGGAATAACATGCATCAGGCTGGAGAGTAAAATAGTGTGTGTCTGTGGTGTTACCTGTTGCTGAACCCAGGAATCTGTAATTCAGTCATTTGACAAAGGTCTCATCTATTATACCTAAAGAAATGTATTATTAAGCATTCTAGTAGCTGGCCAATGCAAAAGATGAAAATCTATTGCTCTTGCAGATTACTGTTTTGGTCAGGTAGCAGAGGTTTTTTATTGATTTAAAGGATCGAACATATGGGAGATTTTCTAGTTTTCTGCTTGTTTTATTAAAAGAAAATAGTTAATGCAATTATTTTGTGTTTAAAGTGTACTTTTTACAGTTCAACATCTGTGTGCCCTAATTTTTCACTGTCCAGCTTGCAGTTGTTGGTCCTGGATTCGTAACAGTTGTAAGCCCATGTTTAGCTACTGTTACACAATCTGCTATCCATCCATTTATTGTGACTAACAGCAGCAATCCTTGCTCTTTGGGATGCAAATAATTCTCCTCAAAATTATTATTTTATCTTATTTTTTCTATACTTTAGTTTTATGTGGCAGGAGGCATGCTAGTGTCTGAACTCACAACATGTAGGATTTCATTTGTTGGTGTTGGGGAAACACAAGGATGCCTCAGTAACGTTTATATAATATATGTAACAAAATATCCCATTGAAAGTGATATATAAAACATATACAATAAGTAACATGAAATATGAAACTGCTTGAAATGTTACATTGTAAAATTAAATACTGAGTATCCTCCTACTTAGTGATCTGTTCTGTGTTTTTTCTCAAGTAGCAGAAAAACCTTGGCCGAAAGAAACAACACAAAGAACCACCAAAATATCATTATTATTGAAAATAATAATGCCTAGCATCTATCATTATCTAATTGAAGTTTATAGTGTTTCAATAAGTAATTCAAATTAGAGAAAATGTTTCTTTTCATTTTCTAGTTTTAACCTGATTACATACTCTCAAAATTCTCTTAGGACTGGTATTTTAGGCTTGTTTTTAATAACAAAAAATTACTTATTGCTATTATTTTGGCTTGGCTAGGACAGACTGCTATAATTTTGAAGAAAAAAGAACTTTTGGAAATAATGTGCTACTAGGCCCAGGCATTATTTAATACTTTCTAAATTGATCCCTTGAGTTAAAATAAGTCTTTCTTTTATGAAATCTGTGTAATTGAGGGTGTTTTAGGTACAGAGCAGTAGTTTCTGGTGGAACTCCATTTGTCAAACTGAAGGTATAGAGATCAGTTCAGGAACTGAGGCCCAGGGATCATACCATTTCAAGGCTGACTTGCTTTGTTTTGTTACTTTTTCTTTATTAACTATAAGGAGACAATTTTGCCTGTGTCATCTGCTTTGTGTGGTCTTTTTGCTAAATGTTAGTAATGAAACAGGTCATACTTTGTTCCTTAATATTTCAGGAATATTTTCAGTTTCAATAGTCAGCAATCTACACTCCATCTATCTTGGATCTCAAGTGTATATGAACAGCTGGATAATGTCACAATAATTAATTAGAAATAATGATAGTGTTTGTGTGGCATTGAAATACAGGAACTAGATCAGTGTTAAGCATCAGCTAAGACCAAAAAAGTGGATGTAAAAGCTCTACTAATTATAAGGCACATTAATTTGTTTATCGAAATGATGTCTGTGTAATAATTTTCTTGTGTATAGCTGACAGGTAAATTGAATAAATATAAATATAGCTCAGAGATAAATATAGCTCAGAGGTAAATTGAATGTTTTAGGATCAAATATACCTGAGTTATCTGGCAAATGTTTGGCTAACCTGTTTTTAAAATGCTTAGTAATAGTGATTTCTGCAGCATCCTTATGCAACCAATTGCAGTTTTTCTGTTCTCATCTCTAGTCTGCTTCCCACTTCCTCCAAGACTGACCTAAATCTCTATTTCTGCAAACTAAATACATGAAATATGATTGTTTCTCTCTGTGTGAGAGGTAATCAATTTAAGAACTATTATCATGCATTTTCCTACTTCTGCTGTTTTTTCTTTTCTAGAGTAAAGTAAAAAGGATTTAACTTGGTCTGTCCTCCTAAATCTTATTTTCTAGCACTTGGAGTTACTGCAGTTGCTCTCCCTTGGACTTGTGCCAGTTCATATATAGTTTACAGACATCTTTACTGATGTCTAATTTCCCATGTTAAACAGAGTGCTCCAGCTGAGACTTTATGAGTGTAACCAGGGGAACTATTAGTTGTGTACAAGTGGAACACTTATGTCATTTGCCATGTATATGGCACCCTATGTAATTCCTCCTGGAATGATACTGCCTGCTCAGCAGTAGAGTATTATGGATAGAGCCTGCAGCCTGTAAACCACATGTTAAAACAAAGTCACTGGGTTGTGCATTTGCTTATTCCTCTCTATTTGTACAGGCCTTCAGCTAATTTCATGCTGTGTCAGTATCAGACAATTTTTCCATTTTACTTGTCTGTTTTGAATTGTCTCCCTCTCAGTAGTTGTACATTTACAGTTTAGTGTCTACTTCTTGCATAAAAATAAATACATTATTCTATCATTCACAGTGTTAAAAGCCTGAAGAGCACCAAATGCAGGACAGAACTCTGCAGGCTTTTATGTTGGCTTAAAGTGAATTAAAGACCTGTGTCCTTAGAGTTAAATTCTTTTATTCAGTGAAGTCAGTGTATTAGTACCATAAAAAATTAAATATAAAAAGGTATCCATTCTATTATAAAGGTGTTGTTTGCTGTGTTATTTTTAACTTTGGCACTTATTTTGTAAACACTTACTCATTTATACTTGCCCCATTGATTTGAAAGGGACTGATTAGTTGTTTGGAGCCAAGTGCTTTGCAATCAGGTGTTGGAAATAGGTTGTGGTGCCTAGTGTTTCTTTATTTATTGCATTGAGGTGAACATTTCCATATTCATTGCATTTGAAACTTTGCAAAGTCAACATTTTATTAATTTCTTTCTTAATGGATAAAGTCATAGCAAGTATATGTTTGTTCCACTTTAAAATTCTGTGCTCTACAAACTGATACACAAGAAGAAGCTAACTTGAAAATTAACTTTGGGTGTATTTAGCTCCTTAGCAAACTATGTGTAATGACAGTGATCTGCACAGTACCATTGCTTCTCTCATGGTATTTCCAGATCTGTGAAGAGTTAATAACTCAGCCTTTTGTACAGCTGTTGCTGGATGAACACTGGAGGGTCAAAAGCAGCTTTTAGCCTCTTCCTACTATACCAAGTAACAGGTCATATCATGAAAGTGCTCTGTCTTTAGGAGCACTGGGGTTGGAGCTTCAGATGAGTTTTATAGTTTGGCTGCTTTAGGATGAGGTAGTAGTGCGGTGGTATGAGGTGATTTCAAAGTTTTTGTATCAAATCTAAAGAATTAATCAATTATCAGATGTTTTGGGTCTGTAAGATGTAAACTCCACCAACAAATACTGGTAAAATCTTGGTTTGTTTTAAAGAGCTTATACTTAGTTACTGCAGATAACTTTATAGAAGGAGGCATGGTTCGCACTCCTAAACTTTTTTATATGGCAGAAGGTGTCTGTTTTATCAAAAGTAAACCTGATACTCAGTAATTGTCAAAATGTATTTAGCTGCAAGCAGAAGGTGTTAGAGAGGAACCTTCTTATGACAAAAATAAATTTGCAGAGGTTAACGTAGCATAAACAACAAACAGCTAGTCATGTGCATATATACTTGGGGTCTGACAGCTAAGTGGTTCTGAGAATGTAAAATGATTTGTCTTAAATATCCTATTTTTCAATGATGTCACCTCTCTTCACAAAAATGTGTATAACTTTTCACTTTATCTGTAGGTGTGTAAGTTTAAGTTATTTGAAAGCAGAAATTGTGTTTATAGTATGCTTCGTAAAATACATACTGGTTTTGCAGAACAGGAGGGGTGAATGTGCCCAGGTTTCTTCTAAGCTTAAAAAGTCTACTCTTGAATGACTGTAGCTGATTCTGAGCTACCCATCTTTGCTGTATCTGCCTTGGTCAGGCATGGTAGGAAAGCTCAGTACACTAGTCAGGCTAAATTAAGGCATCGACAGGATTGTGGTATTTCAGTCTACTGGAGTCTCCATCTTCTTCCAGAGAATGATAAATACTATGAAGTTTTCTGTTTCCTTTTTCTCTTGTACCCTGAGAACTACTTGGGTAGTCCCAAGAAACTGGTCCTTAAAATAGGACCAGTTAGCTCATAAATAGGCAATAGTGCCATGTTTCACCGTCAGAGAGCTACTGTTTGGAAGGCTTGCAGTGAATGATTAGAGCAAAGTTTTCATATTTATTTTATCCTAACAAGTTGCAATTGATAATGCCACTCAGCAACAGTTGTTAGGTAGGGAAGATAGGCATGAGGCATTTTCTCAACTTGCATTCCACAGAGATCACAGTTCTATTAATAAAAGCCATACAAGACCTCTCTTAGCTTCCTGGATACAATGGAGATTCATTTAGCAATGAAAGGAATATTGTATGGCATACCTATTGACCATACCACTTGGTGTAAGGCACCACATTTAGCATTTGCTTTTCATTTGCAGCACGTAAGCTAATGGTGTAAAAATGTTTAAGATAGTGTGAATATTCTTTTTTGAAAGTTTAGAAGGGGAGGCTTTTTTGGTGGAGCTCATCACTTTCTCTTGGATGTCAAATAACTTTGCCTAGTATGACAAATGACTGCCAAAGAAGAGTCATACTTCAAAATAAAGCCAATAAGGTGCTTTCTTTAAAAGAAGAAAATGACACCACATATTAGACAAATACCAGAACATTCTTTTTTGAAGTACGTATTCTACCTTAAAGAGGTTTTGCTCGGAGTTTTATGATGCAACTAAATCGGCATGGCCAGACCCCTGACTTATTTGCAGCAACAAAAAGCAAGAACATCTGTTGGCAAGCTTGTTACTTTTAATTCAAATTTTTCATTTTTTACATCCCTCATCTTAAAGAAAATTTCTGAGGCCACAGAAACTTCTAATGAATATGTATGCTGGAGCCTGTTGGCATGCTTGCGTCCCTGAAAGAAACTGATAGAGCCTGTCACGTGGATTTGTTTGTGGGCGTTTTTTACTCTTCAGTGTATGTCAGGACCTCCTGGAGGTCCACCAGCTGCATTTTTTGGTTAATTTCATTCAGATGTGCCTCCTTGAAATGTATTTTTTTCTGACCATGGACCTTAACTTGTCACCAACCTAGATCCCATTCGCTTGCTTGGAGTGTATACTCTAAAGTCACATGAAAATGCCCTTCATCAATTGATTTCTGTATTTTTCTGTGTGAAATGAATAGTAAGCTTATGAAAAAATATAAATACAAAATGAACATTATGAACTCTGATGTGGCTTAAAACCTGGGGTTTTAAAGGTGCATAGCAATAAGACTGAGAGTCAATCTTGGAGCAATCTGTCTGCAAGGCTTTAAAGAGAACTAGTGTTAAAGAAAATATGCAAAAAACTGCAGTATTGGCTTGGGGCAAGCTCAGTTGTACCATCTGCACTGGTCTTTCTTGCATTGGTGGGGCATAAGGCAACAGGAGAAGACCAAAATAGCATAGCTTCCTGAAGGTGATGTTCCTTCCTTCAGCCACTGGATCCTTCTGGCCAGGGTTTTGCTATCCACATTCCTCTCTTGTAGGGGATGTTCTCAAACATTTGCAATGCAGGCAAACAGCGAGTGAACTTCTGCCAGTGAGATGCTGATGGCTTGGGGGGAATTGCATAGCATGCCGAAGTACTGAGCTCTGCTCATGACTGCAGCAATGCTGGCTGGTTGGCCATAAATCCTTTGTGGCATGCTGCATCTGTTGCACTAGTGGATTTTACTTTCTGCCATAACTGGAGTCTTTCTGGCAATAGAGTGCTCTCTCTCTTTATGGCTGTTCTTTCACTGTAATTGGCTGAAGATTCTGGGGTGCCCTTTACCACTCCTGTGCTGACTACTGGCTTCGTGCTTGGATCTGTCTTTCTGTCAATATCTGAAGCTCAGGCCTGCTTGGTAACTGGTTTGCTTTGGTTCTGACCCATGACTTCTGTGATTTAGTTTAGTTTACATATTAGCAAGTACTCTGTAACTGCTGCCTTGTCTGCAGGAAAACTCGGACAGGTACACATTGCAAACAAGCCAAGAAATGTAATAAATTTGTAATTGTTCTATATTTGACTTTTGGGAGGCCTGAGACAAAGCCTTTGTCATATGAGAAGTTTAAATCTTTTTTCAACCTTCAGTTATGATTCCCAGCTTCCAAAGACACAAGGTTTAACAACTGTAGGAATCTCAGGAGAAGAAGTAGGAAAATTACTCGCCAGTCAGCCATGCTGTTGCTAATATCATCATTATCATCATCAATATTATCATCATCATCATCATCTACTACTACTACTGATTTGTATTTCCAGCTGAGACTGTGATGAGATTGTGTTAAGAGTGTGTAATAGACTTCTTTAGTGCTTATAATAATGTAAAGAAATGTCACTTTATGCTTGAGTAACTAGTGACCATTAGAGCATTAACTACCTATCTGCTGGTGTTGGTCAAGAGGACTGGTTGGTCACCTGGATAACACCTAAGCTTCTGGTTGCTTGCTAATGACTTATGTCACCATCATACTTGACATGAAGTATGGCTTGATGCAAGAATATATTTAACAAACAAATAAAAAGTTGCTCCAGACCCTTCCATGTTCTGCTCCTTGAGCTTTATCCCTATACTTTTATAGTGCGTTTATATTCCTTGGCATTGAGCTGGCACTGCAGAATGTTAACAGTGGCACCACTGTGGCCTTGTAGGATGCTGTTTTTCTCAGAAACAACAGTTCCTCATTCCTTCCTAAAATTTGCTTCATCTTGGCATCTCCTACAGGGAGGAATGTTCAACATTTCTTCTGGTTTGTTTTTGGCAATGTCAAATGACAGGCCAGTCCTGGGGTACTGGCACTGAGCCACAGGGAGTCTGTCTGTCATTTCAGCTTCATGGCTCCAGGGTGTGGATCACATGAGCAGGAAGAGTCAGTTTCTAGTCCTGTTCCAGAATTTAGTGTGGCAGGTTCCATGCAGTCACTGTGACCCCATAATAATCCTGGTCATGAAAACAGAGTAGCCTGAAAGTACAGAACAGTTTGGGAAGCAAGGTGGGTCATCAGTTTGCTGGTTTAAGATGATTGCACACAAAATACTGATCTGTGACATTTGAAAATGGTGCAATTTTGTGCAATTTTTCCTAAGATAAATTATTGTTATAGGAGTTTGGACTGTATTGCACTGGACTGCATCATGAGTTGAAAGGTCAAGGAGGTTTTGGTTATTGTTGGTTTTATTAGCACATTTTTTGTGTGTTACCCAATTGAATCTCTGTTGTCTTAAAAATAGTCTTGAAAATAGAATTAGTTCCCTGCTGAAAGGGAGGAACAAAAATTTACTTCTATTTTCTTTACCTCGTGTTAAGAACTGCTGCCCCTTTAAACTCAGATCTATGTGCTGACATGGAAATGTTGAAACTTTACTAACATTTCCTTTTACAAAAATCTGGAATAAAAAGATTTTGAGAGTTTCCTTTAACACTTCTTTCTCTGGGTTATAAATTTGAACAGAACTAATGAATAATGATATGTAACATATTGCTTTATTTAAAGCTTGTATGCTAATTTAGGTTAGAATTCCAATCCCATCAGTAAAGTTCTCTGGTTTCCTTACTCTCAGACTGTAGCATCTGCCCCAGCTGCTTTTTTGAAGGTAGCTGCATTGCTTCCATGAATAACTGTAATCTAAATGCTGTCCCTAATTGCTTGTTTGCCAAGTTAGGAAAAATAATGGTCAAGTGTATTTTTTACATGCTTGGACACCAACTCAGATTTCTGTTAAAGGTTTTCTGGAAGATTTTGGAAGTGTTTGAATGTTTTCCATAGAGAAAAATCTGAAGAACAGAACCTCAGAACTCAGCCTAAGTAGTTTTGTAGTTTTGAATGCTAATAGTTTTATTATCTAATGAAGTTGAAGGGTACTGATTTTTATTTTGTAGCTAATGTAGTCCAGGGCATAGATTGTTGATGTGAGAAAGATCTCACAGCAATTTCATGTCAGAGGTGGAAGTGAAATAGCACAGTCTTCAGCCTTACTCCATGGTTTTAACCATGTTCATTCCCACATCTCAAGTGTATTTTTAACATCATTTCAGATGATTTTTGAGGTTGTTTTGCTTTTTTAAAAAAATATTTTATTTGTGAGCTGTTTTAATAAGACTTTTTAATGGGTTCTGCCTGGAGGTTGAATGGTTGGGCCTAGCAGAATTTAGTGAAAAGTTCCTTCTAGAGTCCTGAACTGGATAGTCTTTGCCTTCTTTAAAGAACAAAAATCCCTATTTTTTAACATCCCCTAGAGTATTCAGAGTGACTCAATGGGTGGTGAGCATCTCTGGAATATCTCTGTGTAACAGAGATACCTTTCCTCTAAGCCATGCTTTGAAGGGGGAGGGGTTTGGGGTGATGTAAGTGCGTTGGTGGCTCAGTGCTTCCTGTGCAGTTGTCTGCACAAGAGAGCAGGTGATGCTGACTCGTGTGGGGCTCTGCCTCTTTGAAGCCATGGCAGCTGTCTGTGAACCTGCTGGTTTCCTTGCTCCTGCCACTCACACCTCTCAGACTGGTGAGAGAGAGCAGAGGCTGGAGTAAATGTGGAAAGCATTTGTATTAAGTACTTCCAGGTTTGTACCGCTCCTGTAGAAAGACACAGATTCATTCTCAGCTGACAACCTCACCCACAAAACTCCTACAAAAAAATGTAGATTTTTTCTTGCCTGACCACTGTCAATTCCTGCTCTGCAGTCTCAGATGCTTTGCTTGATCCTGATCATTACCACCTTCTCCTGAGATTCCTGGGATACCATTCCAAATGGAAATTTAAAACTGAGATGAGCCTCAGAGCCAAGGCAAATACAGAAACTGTCAGTGTTTATTTCTCACAGGAGAATAATGCTGGTATCTTCCTGTACAGGCATATGTGTGCACATACCTAGTATGCTCTCCTGTTAATTCCTCTTCCAGTATTTATTTACTTGGAAGAAAGCACTACAAAGTAACACATAATTCTAGTATTACAGTGATATATTTATAATGTCCCATTTATGATGAGCCCTTTTGTGAAAGCTCTGTTCCAGATTTACGTGCAGAGTTGGATTGCAGGATATGTTGAAGTGTTTATTTCAGTCTGGGAGATATTCAGATTCATTCAGCTAGATAAAACCAAGGAAAACAGTTGTCTGAAAGCAGCCTCATGTCTGTTTTGTTCTGTCTTGTGAGAAGAGCAGTAGCCCACCTGCTTCTGTTCTGTTAAGGGTGTAGCACTATTCCAAGTAAGACAGTTTTTATGTCCTGTAATTTCAAGGTGAAATTTGCAGCTGCTCCTTCTTCTTCCCCTTGCCCTCTCTAACCATAATCTTGCCTCTGTGTTTCTCCTAAAGAAAACCAGGAGGGATATAGAAAATTTCATTAAATATCTGAGCATTATTTCAGAATTTTAGGGATTAAGTTTTGTCAGGTAACTGAAAAGAGTAGTGTTAGTGAAACTCAGTAATGTTGATTTGCTTGTTAAAAATTTGCAAGTGGCTAGTTTATATATCTGTAGAAGAGCATAATGAGGAAATACTACAAGGAAATGCCAGGGAGATAAAGGTGACATTTTAATATGTTGTTGTTGTTACAGAAAAATCATTTGTCTTTTACCATGATGGAATTTTATCATGGATTGTTTCTCTCTGCAGATTTTTGTTGAAGAGAATCAGCCCTGATACATAGTAATGAACAAAAAATTCTAGCACTCTTTGGTTGGTTTTGTTACTATTTTTAAAATATATTGATCTGTGCTGCTTCTGACAAGACTACAGCTTTACTTTCATAAGGGGATCTGACTTTCAAAATAATAATTTTTTTTAGTCAAAAGCGCTTTTATTCAGGACTTAGTTTCTGTTGACATTTGTAGGATAACTTGCCCCCTATTAAAAAAAACAAACCAAAACAAAACAAGAAACAAACCACAGAAAAGCAAGAGTGTTACATAGTTTAATGGATTCTCCTAAATTCTAAAATCACTCTTAATTGCACATTACATATGAGTAAAATCTGATGCAGTAATAATTGTTGTTACTATTATTGAAAGAATTTTCATTCTGATAAAATAATTTTGGTTTTCTGTTTTAGACTGCTTGGTATTCAAGCATCAAAACGTTTGAATACTTATGCTTTAAGAATCTGTTTCTTTTTTGTGTTAAATGATTACAAAATTAACACCTTCTTTCCATTTAAATCGTGTAAATAGTTAAGACTCATGCTGTAGCTAAGCTGATTCTTTCTCTGTTTTAAAAATAGAAAATGCTGGAGCAGTCCTTCCCTTCCCCCACTCTGTAGTCACTAGTCCAAGCTAGTAAATGTTACTGAATGGATTTCAGTGTTGTAGCCATTCTACAGTAAGTACAGCAAGGTCCTTTGTGAAAAAGCGAAAGGAGGAAAAAAGGGTGGTAGAAATCATTTGTGGATGTTCGTCAGACCAGAGTACCTGCACCAATGACAGACAGGCTTTCCTCGAGAAACAAATCATGACAACAAACACTGCTGTGCAGAGGAGCCAGGATCTCCCCAAAAGACGCCTAGAAAGTGTAGGGGAGTGTCCTGCCAAACGGAAAGCTAGCTGGGGTATTCTGACCAGCCAAGGTTAGTAGAGCAGCCATTTCAGAAACCGGGGGCTGAAATATGCTAAGCTGACCCAATTTATGATGGTCGAGCTATAAAACTGATTTTTGGTTTTTCTTCTAGCTGTACTGTGAATGCATGCTTGTGTTAGTGGCACTTTATTGTCTTGCATGGGTTAACACAAGGGTGCTGAGGCTATTTTTGTTCTTTCTGCTCTCTTATCAGCTGATCTAAAATACCATTTCTTGTTTGCCTGCCCTGTTTGTTTTATGCAAGTGTTTAAGGCTTGACTTACCCTGACTTTTGCTGTCCTGTCACAAGGTAACTGGATACTGAAGGTTAATTGTTTACTATGGGGAGCCAGGGAATGAAAGGAGGGGGAGGAGTAAACTTTACATATAACTTTATGTGTAAGGAGTCTAGAGATAGCTGAAATAGGAGGCAGTAGAGGAACACAGGTGACAGAATTATTGTCCTGTACTGAGATACTACGGACTAAGATATAATTGTAAGGCTTTGCATAGAGAAGTATTGAGGAGGTATTTAAGTTGCTGAACAATGGCATTTTCTGCAATGAGAAATAGACTCTGTTAGAAGTGTTTAGGACACCTATTGCCTGTGTCATATTTTCCTGTATTTTTTTTTCACAGTCCAGGTGTGTAAAAGGGAGCTTTGAATAATTGCAAGAGTCTTAAGAATAATTATTTTCTAAAGAGTGATCATAATTCTATTTGATGTCGATGATATCATAAGGTTTAGAGTGAAAAAAAAATAAATTAGGAAAGTCAAATTAGAAATTAATTATAATATGATATAAAATAAAAAACTGGCAATGTTAAAATAGTCAATGAAAGGAGTAGACAGGAGTGAGTTCATATGTTGTGCATAAAGGAACTGTGAATTTACCATGTAAAATATAGCTATATGTTATATAAATAAGAGTAATTCTTAAAATACCTTTGATGATTTCCAGTATTGACAGTTTTAGAACTAAGCAATATTCAAGGATTTAAGCACCAGTTTCCTTATCTTCCAAGTAACCATTTGAATGCAATGATACTGTATGGTTGCATTTATTCATCCATCAGATTTAATATGCAGAGCATCTTTTGCCCTCATGTTTTTTACTGTTTGGGCTAAGATTTCCTTACCTAAAAGAACTTTTATTTGTGGTCATTTTAGCTCGTTAGGTCAGTAGTTTCCAAAAAACTTGGAAAATATCCCTCAACTGAAAAGAAATTTCACAAGTTTATCAGCATTAGTACTAGCCACTCCATTATATGGTTGAAGGTTAGGCTCTCTTGCTACTCTTACAAAGAAATAGCCACAATTAGTCTAGTTTCAAAATTCTCAGAATCTAAGTAAAAGATGGAAATTAAAATTTTCTGAAGAATCCATCTTAGCAGGGTCTAGCTACTTAGAGCCTCTTTGTGATTGCCATACTGGTACATTTATTGATAAAACATCCTGATGTACTGAGAGACTACTGTTGCACTTAAGGCAAATTGTTGCAGTTCACTTGAATAACAATTATATCTTTTATCAAGTCTGAAGGATGCTTTTTTTCCCTCTATTTAATCCATAGAGGTATCCAAATCTGACTTGGCTCTACAGGCACCCTTGCAGAGCAAAGGAAGGGAAAGTCATACTGCAATGCAGTCTGTAATTAAACAGGCAGCTTGGAAAATGGACTGAAAGTGATGCAGAGGGTGGAATATATGAGACTGGATACAAGGGTGAAAGGAGAGAGTCTAAATGGGAAAAGGCCTTCAGCCTACTGGCTTGAGGGGCCACAACTCCAAGATCTCATGGATATGACAAAAATCACACTCTGGGCCCAGCTTTGCTGCAGAATTCCTTGCTGTTTTTAAGGTTTGGGATTAGGCCCTGGGCTGCATTCACTCTCAGGCAGGCTGGGGAAAGTACAGAGAATTCTCAGCACAGTTTGTGGAAAATTGTTTGGATTAATGCTGAGACTGTGTTTGAGGAGCAACATTATTCCAGACTTAAATTTTCAGAGTCTGAACTCAGCTCAGAATGTCCATATGCCTTTTCTATCACCTTCTAGTTGGGAAAGGGACTGAAAAAAACCCTAACTTTGTTTAGTGACTTGTCCAAGGAAACAATAACAGCCAAAGAATATTATCAGCTACTCCTCCTACTTTAGTCAAATCTGATGTGGATCTAATAGATTACTGAATTTCGAGATTTATTTGATTTTACATCTTGGCATTCTAGCTAGGGCACACAGACTTTGCAAGCTACTTTAGGTTAAAAAAATATCCAGACAGTTGTTGAGGCTTCAAGAAGATGGAAAAAAACAACCTGTGCATGAGCAATGGACGTGGAGCTGTGGCTGTGCTTCCCTGTGACACGAGAAGGGGCCTGACACTCTCCTTCCCACACGTGCAAGGCCAAGCACAGAGCCAGCAGCGACTGCTGCTGCTCCTACCATTGTCATTGCCATCAGCTTCACGTAGCATAATGCTGCTTCTGTTGGGAGCCAAGCAAGCTGTGTTTGGAAATTGCTGTTGTGTTATTCCGGGCTTTTTTATGGAGTTAAGTGGTTTGTGATTCTGTGTGAGAAGTATGCTAAAGGGCAGTGCCAAACACTCAAAATGTTACCTGTGCCCACTGATTTGACCATTCAGTGCATTGTACCCCAGTATTTGACAGCACAGTGTCATGCTGTGCTGTTGCACAAAGCCCCAGCCTCCTTAGCTGTGCAACATGAATGATGTTCTCAGAATGCATTAGGTTTATAGTCAGAAAAAAAACCCCACTATGTTTTCCTGTTTGATGCAAAGGTTGGAAGGTATGCAGTGAATGGCAGGGAGAAAGGGCTAACATATTGATGTCCCTTAAAGTAAATTCCATTCTTCCCTTTGCTTTGGCACCTATGTGTTTTAAGACCAAGCACCTAATATAAAAGCATTTTGGCTGATTATGGTCGTTATTATCTAAAGCTGAAATTTCAGAAGCTCAGAGCTCTCATAAGCATAATTAAACTGTGCTTTTAGTGAACACTCTAATGTTTAAGAACTCAGAAAAAAAAAAAAAAGCTGCTAGAATGATTTTGTAATTCAAGCATCAAAACTCTGTCTTTTAGTTCCTTAGTTATAAAATAGTACGAATGGATGATGTTCTGATATAGATTCAGCGGGGGAGTTGAAGTATTCTTTTGCTTTTGGGACAATACCATAAAAAAGGCAGTAGAAAATTAACAATGTTTCAGTGAGTTTATAGTTGGATGACATGTCTTAAAGAGATCCCGCTAGATACAGAGATCGAAAAAAAATTTGAATACTAACTTATTCACTGGATGCAACACTGAAATGGCAAAACTAATGTGTAGTCATGTGGTGTGGGTGCATTGGAGACAGAACTGTGTGGGAGAGTAGATTTGCTTTGTGTGGTTTTTTGGAGTAGGAAATTGTTAGCATTTACACTTGGAATGAAGCCCCCAAATTGTGAAAGTCCACATTATGATAAACATTGGAAAGTATACTGGTTTGAACCAATCCAGTTTTCATTGTTTGTATGCATATGTATACATATATATATATATATATTTATATATATACATGTAGTTATATAGTTTAGTTATATAGTTAGAAAATTTTCAGATTATTTGAAATATTGAAATGACATATATAAATGCCACTTGGACTACATTTTCTCTTTCAGACATATTTTAATAATCTCTCACCTAAATTCTGATTCTTTTGGAGTTCTTCAGTGTTGACAGTTTAAACTGCATTTATTAGAAAAAAAAAGGGGGCTTCTCTTTTTCTGGTCATAACTAATCATGGTAGTTAAACATCATAGATGTATTTCTTAAATCCTTCATTGAAGATTTTATTCAATAGTTTTCAACATCAAATATCAATCAGGTAGTTGACATGCTTCTTTATCCTACAAGGGATTTAGACAAATGAGTAATTCTATAGTGCCACAGTAAAAATCTGTTAGAACCTAATTAGATATACAAAATATCAGACACTTTCTGGAGTGAAGTGATTCTGTTGATCTTGGGACTCTGATTTTGCAGAGTTTTTCTCTTTAGTTATTGATCCTGTCTGTTGCTCCAGTTGTCAGAAGGTGAAGCACTCCAAATACATCTCAAGAAATAAAAGGTGACAGTGCTTGTCTTAATACATAGCATTTGTTGGTTTTGCAGAAATAAATATTAGCCACAACACTTTCCAAATACTCTGTGTTTCTCATCTCTCAGTAATGAGCTGTGTCAGGCTTCTATTTGCAGTTCTTCTTGGATGATAGTGCTTCTTCTGACAACTGGGACTTGATCTATTTAGCTGTGGAGCAGTAATTTTTTAAAGTGCTGATCTCTGGTATAAATACTCTCCCAATGAAGTCAGCAACAAGAGTTTCATTCATTACAGTCCTCCTTTTGAAAATCTAATCTTTAATATACTTTTTATACTGAGTTGGGGGTTGTTGTTTTGTTGGGTTTTGGGTTTTCTTTTGAGACTTCCCAAATTTTTAGAAATAAATACAAAAGGAATGACATGACTGGAGGTAAAGACTGTTATGAAAATATTTTTACTTAGTATTTTACTACTATGATTATAATTGCAGGAATGACTTATAGATAATTGCAGGTAGATGTAAAGGAGTGAAGTCTGTAGAGAAATGTGAGGAAAAGAACATTAATGACTTAGAGATGAATCAAAGTCAGAATTGCAAATCCCTATTTTTGGACATTTTCACTGCTGAGAATAGCTATCAATGTCCCAATTCAACAACCTATGAATATTTTAGAACGTAATTGAAAGAATAGTGAGCTACTAAAGAAGAACACAGTTCAGGTACGACTCAAACAGCATTTGAAACGTTCAGAGTATCCTTGTTTTTCTTTTCTAGATGTATTATGAGTAAGTATCAAAATAACATGGGGACATTTGACAGTACTTCCCTTAAAATCTATGTACAGATACTGATTTTTGAAGATACAAAACTGTATCTCTTTGCATGAGGTTAAAAAAGAAGGAGTTTGTCCTGCAGTTTGTTCATGTCAAGGTTCTCTTGATTTCACTGTGAGTTTCTCTGGTGTGGAAATTCCAGTTAATCTGTCTTGGAAAGCCAATGCACAGCTACTGTCTCTTTGAGAAGTTGTGATGTTAAAGAACGAAATGTGAAAAACTGACAGAAAAGGGCAGCAGTCCTTTACTGTCAGAAACTGGCAACTTGTACACACTCATATATTCAAAGCTGTGTTTACTGAAGGCTGAAAGTTCATATTACAGGGAGCTTCTGATCTTCCAAACATAACTGGAGTATTTTAAGAACAGGTCCAACTAGCAAGAGCAGTTTTCTTTTTTATTATTATTATTTTAATTTTTTTTATTTTCCAGATTGAAAGAAATGAGTAGGATTTATAATTGCAATTGGCTGGAAGTGCCATGGGGAGATGGAGATTTAGGTATTGTATAATAATTTGTAATTTTTTTTTTAACTTCACCTGGTAATGCAATGAATATATTTATTCTTTCTTGTTAATATGTTTACAAAGCAATGATGCTTTGTAATAGTTTGCCCTTCTGGTAAACTATACATGAGAGCACTTGGAACTAATGTGGCCTCTGTATATGGTTAGAGATACTTCGTATTCAGCATCATCAGAGACAGTATCAGGGATGGGGAATTATCAGTATAGGGAATTAATGCATTATCAATTTTGGAATAGACTATGTTTGCTAATACTGCTGTTACAAACACAGTGAGTGAAAGTGTTTATATTTTTGCTAATGACTTCTAAGTGAGAGATATTGTAATTTTTAGATTAGTGGAAGGCAATAACCTAGGCAAAGCGTTTAAGAACACCTTTGATGTTCATTTATGGTAAATATTTATGTTGAACATATTCTTGTCCCTGTGGTATTTAAGGATGAATTACTATGTATATCAACAAATCAGCTGGAATGTGAATTTTATTTTTCCAGACTTGGTCGGCACAAAATAATTCTGCAACATTTTGCTCTTAGATTTTATTTGTAGTAGAGATGATACAAGTGTTTTACATTTTGTGGATTTATAAGAAACAGCTGGCTGCTGAATGTTTCTGCCTGAAGATACAGATATAAGGTGGGTCTAGGTGCAAACCAGAGCTTACAACAGGATCTGGCATCATTTGATTATCAAATGTCACTGGAGTAATTAATAGACATTCTTCTGATCAATCCAAGATTGAAAGAGGTGAAGGAAATAAAGACAAATTGTTGCTTTCAGATCCTACCTGCTTCTTTGTTATGTTTATACATGGCTACAAAAATGTCTGAAATGTAAGTGTATTTAATGGGCATAAAAGCTTCATAACTCTTATGAATGTACAAGATGTTTTTCCATATAATCAGTTAAGTGTCTTTTTTTCTTTTTTTCTTTCCATTGAGTAGGACAAACTGTCAAGAGAGAGACATTCTCATCTATAGAGATAGGGGGACAAAATACCAAAAGCAGCCTCTAAATACAGATTTAAATTTGAGTAATTTTTGCAGCAGTCAGCAGGGGAACTTAATGGATCTAATTAATTTGAATTAAAGCAACTCGAATGCTCATTCAGCTACTCCTGCAGAAGAAGGAAAACATTGATTGAAATACTCATAGTGATTACACACATCCCAACCACAGTACAATAAATCTACCTGAGCTTATTGGTATGACAAAGAAAATACTGATGGTTTGTCAAAATTGGGAGTTTTCTGAGCTCAAGGTTTTTTAATGTATAATAGCCCTTAAAAGTCCAATCACTTTTTGTGTGGTTTTTTTTTCAGTTTCTTTTTGTTTGTTTGGTTTTTGTTTGTTTGTTTTTCGTTTTGGTTTGGTTTGGTGGGTTTTTTGTTTTGTTTTGTTTGTTTTTCTGCTGTGCATGTGTATGTACATGCACACACAGATGACCAGAGCTTAATGCAAATAATTCTGACAGAGTACTGGAAGCTGGATCTTGCCAATAGTCCACCTACTGCCACGCATGAAAGACTTCAAACAGCTTCACACATACAGGACAATCTGATGTAATAGAAATCTCACTGCTTTTTTAAAATCAGGCGTGTAAGACTTATGATAATTTAAAAAAATCATCTTTGCTTTTGTTTTGCCTGATCTCAGTATTATTCAGTAGTGCTGAGTCACAAAGTGCACTGTGTTCTCCAAGATGCAGCCATACATCTGTGTAAGTTTTAGTCTCATTCACTAATACCAGGAGGAAAATGGAGTCTTATCCGCATTTTCCTGTTGTGCACTATTTCATATATTTATAGCTAGGCCCTAAATTCTTTTCGGGTTGAGCAGCCTTATCTTTTCATCATTCTTGATGTGATTTGAGGGGGCTGTTTATAGTAAACAAAAGTGTACTTTCTGAAACAGGCTAGTGGACAGGGGTCCAATGGGAAACAGAAACAGGGTCTATTTCTGGGGTGTAGTTATCTTAGAGCTTAGGCTGATGACTGCCAGTGATTGAGCAACAGCCTTGGCATTTCAGATCCACTGTGTTGGCAGTGACTGCAGTGGCTGGCTCTGGAGGCACTCCCTGTCCATGGCAGAGTCAAACCTGCCCACCTGGAACAGTCACCTGCCAATCTTGCCAGTTCATCATTCCAGGCTAATTCTCGCTGTGTTTCTTCAGGAATTTTGGGCAACTTGATAGAACTCACACAAGTGACTGTATTAGCATTTTACAGTTCTGGTGGTTTTGTTCTTAGAGGAATAAGTACTCATAATTCATAATACGTTTGGAAGATGTCTCTTCCTTGCACAGCCTCCCAAAACTGAATTTTCAAAATTCCTGCCATAAATCAGTATCAGCTCTGCCTGCAACCTTGGCTGCCTAGAAAGGGCCTGTCAGTGTGCAGTCTTCTAGAGGAAAGGGCAGGTCCTTCAGCAAGAGCTTCAGGTGTCTCTGGAAGCTGGGCTGGGAGTTATGGAGGATTATGCATGTGAATGCAGGGTTGTTGTTGGGTTACTATTTTTTTTTTCACCTTTCCCTTTTGGAGGAGATAAATAAATGAAAATGAAGGCCAAACCTTTACAGATATCTTTACTAATTATTTTTTAGGCCTGATATTTTATGGAATGAGAACTTAGACTTTATTTCTTATTTCTACTATAGAAATTTTTTAACTGTGATTCTCACTGTATTTCTCTCCTTGCACTTGTGTAGTAGCTTCAAATTAATCTCACTGTATATAAGGATTCCCATATTGTTTTCCATATACAGCAGTTTCTTTGTGACTTCTTCAGGTGACTTTACGTCTGGTTTAAGTTCAAATAATGCCTATATTCCAGCCACAAAGTTTTATTATGTGCATTAAAAATGAGCAATGTAAAAATGGAAGTGGAACATGGTAATTAATGAATTTATTAAATCAGATTACTGTTATCAATATCTCAATATTTTGTTCTGTGGACCACATAATGATTAATTAGAGATATTTACAGTTAATAATAGAGCACATTTTTATTGTTTAGAAACAGATAATTTGATTTTCTGAAGAGGAAAAATTAATTTCATAGGACATTTGAATTAATTTTGTGCATCATATTTTCTGCTTTGCTCTGTGCATTCCAAACCCTTCCTAATTCATATGGCTTATTCAAGAAATGTTGTTATTATATAGGTTCTTGGGCAGATCGCTCACCTCTGCATGAGGCAGCCAGTCAAGGACGTCTTCTTTCTCTAAAGACTTTATTGTTACAGGTGAGGGCTCTGTTTGTACAATTGCTTTCATTTTTAATGTTATTTAATTTCTCAGCATAGATTATTAATGCACATTTAGTATGCTTTGTTTTGCTTTTTTCACTTGAATTTTTCAGAGCCATACATATTTAGGAATTTTTTGTAAGATAAAAGCTAGTATTTAAAATATTTCCTCTGTATGTTTTAACCCCTTCTCCCCTCAAAAAAAACACAACAAACTAAAATGAAAATTATGTCTAAATTTATGTCAGTCTTCCCCTCTTGCATGGTATAAATCAATATAGTTTCACTGCTTTAAGCCTTTGGATAAATGGAGCTAGTCAGGAAGATACTTTTTGACAGGAAGAATCACTGAAAGATTCTGAGTTTTCCATTGTTGTCGTTAAAAAAAATTGCTAATATCAAAGGGAGAGACTTTAAATGCTAAATTTTATTATTACAATGTTGTTCTATTAGCTATTTCAATATTGAAAAATTATACTATATTATATAATAGTATAATTATACTATAGAATTTGATGAAAGCAGGTAGATAAAGTTGTTAGTTCTTAAGAATCAAACAACATCTACTGCAAAAAATTGAGAGGGCTTGGTGATTTTATCAATCCAGTAAGTGTTTTATTTGCTAAAATTCATAGCTTTGGGTATTTCAGACCTTAAGTTGCAGGATGATAGGAGAGTTTAGACTCAGGTCTTTATGGGGTTTTAAAGATCACCAAGAGTGGAGAAGCACCATCCATTCCCTCATCTGTTTCAGGGTTTCACCGTCCCCCAGTTATTTTTTTTTTCCACATAGCTACTTGGAATTGCCATGTTCTGACTTGGGTCTGTTGCCTTTTGCCCTCTCACTGTACATCTAAACAGTCTGCATATTTTTTGCCTATTTCTGATTTTAAAAAAATGCTCACTGAAGATTAACAAGATTGCAAGTTGAGTTTTAAGCCTATTTAGAGCATTGTAAACTATTCATTTGAACAGTAATGGGAGGAAACAACTCTTAATAGGTTTTGTATGATCTTTAAATAGCATTCACATCTATTTTAGGGGTACAATGTAGACACACTAACAATTGACCAAGTAACTCCACTCCATGAAGCCTGCCTGGGAGATCACGTAGGATGTGCAAGAATCCTCCTTGAAGCAGGAGCAAATGTAAGGCTTTGGTTTTGTTTTCTTTTATATGAAGTCCAATTCTAACCTTGGCTTAACTGAGAGGGATATATTCCATGATTTTAATGTAATTGGTCTCTACTTACCCTACTGGCTGCATTCATCTCATGTAATTACAGCTGCCATCTGGATGCTAGCAAATGAGAGTGATGGGCAGCCACTGAGACAGAAAAGTCTGTCTGTTAGCATTATTATTATTATTATTATTATTATTATTATTATTATTAATCTGTTAGCAGTATTCTTTGTGGTATTTGTCTTCTAAAATATGGAATGCATTCCTCTACTTTACTGGGTTCCTCTCACTTTGAGTGGCTTTCAGGAGACTTTTCTTTTAATCTTTAGAATGTCTGCTGTCACACTGCACCTGTGTGCTCTTAAAATCCTTTGGTCTGAATAGAAGAAAAGCACTGTCTCTTTTCTGTACTCCTCTCTGACAGGCTGTCTTGTCTTTTATCCCAAAATGAAAATGGGACTTTACAGATCACTTTCAGGGCAATGTCCACTGACACCAGAGTTCAAATGCATAGCTTCTCAGGTCTCTGATCTTTGTAATGGAAATGTTTATTATCCTTAAATTTCAGTTTTCAGAACCATGTGGAATATGTCTGTGTTATTCTAGAAAAAGAGATAAATAGATATTTCCAAAACCCATTTCTCCCTACTTCAGCTAGCACAAGGATTCTAAAGATACAAAACTGTAAGAAAAACATCTCATTTTCCCACATGATTTATTTGTAGTATTTTTAATTGTTTTGGTGAGTTTATGGGGTGCATGAAAGAAGAGAGGCCAGAGTCCTGGAAGGAGCTTTCTCCTCATACCTGTGTTCCTTCCTTTAGTATTATTAGGCTTCACTAAGTTGCCTACTGTGTCTCCTCACTCTCTCATGCTGGAAATATTCAGTTGAAAAGTGAGGTGGTGAAGTTGGTATTAAAACAGTGGGCCTATGCTATTAGCTTTGTCTCCATCCTGTGAAATATCACTTGATATCACTTGAACCTGGAGACTAAAACTACAGAAATTAATGGCAAATAATCCTCAATAATTCTCAAGCCTGAGCTGTGGAGAGAAGATCCTTTTATCCTGTTAGTACACAACGTGTAAATTTTCTGTATCAGTGAAACAAGCTCAGTACAATGACTTTTGAAAATTATTTACTGCCCAGATGTCAATATTCCAGGTGTATTTATTATTTAGTATTCCAGGTGTATTTATCTAACATAGTTTAACAAGAATAATAGTAAACTAATTCCAACTTAGAAGCATGGTAAGAGGAAGACAGTTTCAGAGGGACTGGTCTGTTAACTTGTTATTTTAACTAGTGCCTTTTTGTTTTAATTATTTTTATGTTATGCAATTTCTAGCTATTTTCTATTTTAAAATCTACCTTTCTTTCAATACTTTTTGTAATTAAATTTCATATATTCTAGGTAAATGCTACAACAATTGATGGAGTGACACCTTTATTTAATGCCTGTTCGAGAGGCAGTGCAGCATGTGCTGAGCTCCTGTTACAGTATGGTGCCAAAGCTCAGTGGGAGTCCTGTCTGCCATCACCAACACATGAAGCAGCCAGCAGAGGTAAGAAATTACCTCCTCAACAAACATGGAGCAGTTGAGCAATGTCTCAGTAGGAGGGTTAAGAAATGTGTGTGGTTTTGTCCGTGAGACAGCGCACTGAAATCAAGCAAAGTGTCATGCTTTGTACTGACAGGTCACAGTGAATGTCTGGAGGTACTGATATCCTGGGATATAGATGTTGACCAAGATCTTCCTCATTTAGGAACACCTCTGTATGTAGCTTGTGTTTCACAGCAGATCCATTGTATTCGAAAGCTTCTTTACGCAGGTACGTCATGATTTAAATAAAAATATTACTGGTCTGTAAAATAAGGATTTTGTACTTGCCTTTGAAGTCATCTGTGCTCAGCCAATTGAACTGGAACCCTTGCTTGCAGGGTTCTACTTCAAAGATTATGCTGATGCGTGTTTTCTTATAATTTACTATATCTTTTATTTTTTGGTGCCATAGTAAGCATAAGAGTTAAAAAGGAAGTAAGACCAGTAAGAATCAATGTTCAAAATTTTCAGCACATACTGCAGCTTTAGAGATATTAATTTTCTATAATATTAATAATCTGTAATTGTAGATATTATAGGAAAAACAAGGGTAAAATATTAACTTTGAAAAATTTTATATGGTAATCATTGAGATTTCAATCAAACTATTTTAGCAATGAAGTCCCACTCGCTTTCATTCTTCAGCAAGTTCCAATTGTTCTTTTCACGAGGCATAGAGGCTGAGTTGCAGAGGGAAGAGGTGAGGTAAAAGGCATCTGATCTTAGATTTCAGCTTATTTATTAAATCAGTGGGTCAGAGATGTTGAAGGCTCGCTTTGTTTCTGCACAAGTCCAGGGACACAACTGGCATAGCTGAAAGACAATTTGCTGTGTTTCAGGTATTTACGTACAGGGCTTTTGCATCCGCAGAATGAGGAATTAAAATATATATATGAATAATTCAGCCTTGCTATCATTGCACCAGAATAGTTTTTCTAGTTGATTGCATGCTATATTTACAACTTAAACAAGCAGTGAAAGTGTTTCCTATTGAGTCCATCTCCTTGGATGATTAATTATCCTACGTCATGATTTTTTATGTTTAAGAACAGAAAAAGTATAATTAGTGTATTTTGGGATTCAAATACTACCATACAGAAAAAAAGAGTAACAGAGGGCAAATTCTACATTTGTTGGTGCCCTGTAGTAGAAAAGGGTATGTAAATTGAGAATGTAAGTAACTACTTATGTAAATGAAATGTTTTCATATTTTACCAGTTTGTGAGAATGTATTAGAAGTTGAAAAGCAGCTAGATGACAAAAAGAAGCAAGAGAATGGTACTGCAGAAGCATGCTCCAATTGTTAATATTAAGAACAGTGAATTATTCAGATTTCAGATCCAATTGCTCGACCTGTGACATTATTAAGTTATTTTACTCAAATGGACATTTAAAATGCAAAGAGTGTTAATTGAGGGAGTAAAATTGGTAGAGAAGGCAATTTTTGGTCTCACAAGGTCAGTAAGAAGTCTGAAGAAGGCTGGGTTTTAGATAAACCTACAGCTTCCCTGTAAGAGAAATTCTTCCATACTAGCTAGTTTAGTTTAACTCTTGTATGGATTTTTTTTCTTGAATATGAATGCATTATTGCAAATTAATTTAGTTCATTTTAATTTAAAACATGTTAAAATTACCTATTAATGTAAAAGTGTAATAAGTAGAACCCATGGATTGGGAGATCTAATGGTTTGGGGTTTTTTCCCTATTCACTTTTTTGATTGTGTATCTCACCTTAATTAAAATGATTTATAGATTAATGAATAAAGGTTGGATGGGTGGGAGTCTATTTCAAACCCTCTGCCAGCTTCAACATGTGAAAAATTATAAGGCATCCAAGATCCCTTCTTGAGTTGGTGTACTCACAAAATATACATACAAAACCTCAGTTTAGTGATTTTTTAAAAAAATACTTAAATAAGGAAAGTATGCTTTTTATGTTGGACAAATTTTCTTAAATGTGTACAGAAGTGGTTTTTATGATTAGGCAACAGGGATGCTCATGTTACCTGATTGGTACCTGATACCTTTTAATCTGGTTTTACGTAGATAATAAAATCTAGGATAAAGAAACAAAACCCAAACAAAACACTGATATGATTAGTTATAGTTCTATGCAATAAAATTAATAAAGTGGCTAAATGCACTGTGGCATTCCAGGCCAGCAATGGTTTTTGTTTGTTTTGTAGCCTCGTCTTTCTTACTTAATGGCAAATCTAATTAATCTCTTCTAATGTTTCTTTATGTGCATCTGCCCTCCAGGTGCCAACGTGCAGAAAGGAAAGCATTTGCAAACTCCACTCCATGCTGCTGCCCAGCATTCTAGCACAGAGATTGTAAACTTACTCCTTGAATTTGGGGCAGACATAAATGCCAAAAATTCAGATTTTGAGAGGCCTGTCGATTTAGCTGCCCCAAGCAGTTTAGTGGAGAGGCTGCTGCTCTTCCATGAAGGTAAGTTTAACATGTTTATATTTGAAACTACCACTTGTGTTATTAAAAATACCAAACCCACATAGAAAAACTCCCAGCTTAACAGTCCAGACGACCCATGTTATAGAAGGTAACACTGCTGTATGAAATGAATATATGAGCATATGGGTAATTTCCTTTCAAACTATAAACATACTCAGCAATATTTAGCCTCAGGCCAGAGCCTATTGACCAAGCAGCATCAGAATTTATACAAGCATATCGTCATATGTTTATTGGATGTTTACACAAGTAGACATTAAAGCTACATTTTTATTGGTTTTACAGACCTTGTTAAAAAGAAAGAGAGTATTTAAATTTCAGGTTAAACATATATATAATTTTGGTCACCTGTCATAATATTTTTAAATATATATTTTATGTGCATATAAAGCAAATTATTTTGATTGTGGGCAAAAAGCCTAAGAAGTTTAATTTTCTAAATTTTCTTTAAAAAATTATAAAAACCTGAGAAACAGGAGACTAAAGAGTCTACAGTCCCTCAAACCTCTTAAAGGTCTGTCTGCTTTGGAGAGAGAGAATATTCCAAATGGAACTGGACTTGTTCAGCCTGAACTGTGTGTAATGTAAAAATAAGCCACAAGAGAATGAAACTATTTCAATAACCATGGGCATCTCTTTAGAGGTGAACTGACATGTGACACTGATTCATGTTTTCCTCTGAAAAACCACTCTAGTCTGAATGCTATTAACAAAACTCCTCAAAAATTTACCAAGACTAGTAGCGTTTTTAAAATTTAGAGCAAAGAAAAAAGATTACATGGCACGAAACAGGTATAGGTTTATTGTCCAGAGAAAACAGCAATGTTCATTTTGAAGGAGTGAGGGGCAGTGATAAAGACCTTATGATTAACTAGTAAGACCAGTAAATATGGTCCATGATCTTGGGGTATTTTGCCTGCCTATTCTTGTTGCAGTGATGCATTGGTAATGCAGCTGGTAGGGCTTTAGCAGGTATGTAACCTGTGCTGTGAATAAAAAAACCAAAACAACAAGTCTACGGTTTTTAAAGTTACTGACATCAGATATTTTCTGGGAGCTGGTTTTTAATTTAAAAAAACTCACCTTGTCTTGATTTCTTTAGTATTTCCCTAACTATTATTAGGTTTAAGCAGCCCCAGTCTGTATCTTTGAGGGCAGAAAGGCAATGAAGGAAAGGGAATGAAGAAAAAGGTCAAATTTGCAAAATGTGAACTTTTTTGTTTGTTTTGTTTAGAAATCCCATTATTATGCAAGACTGTTGTAAAACAAAGTGCTGGCTTTTATAGTTGTACAATTAAACTCCTTTCTTTATTGTTTGCAGCCACACCATCTTCTCTTTGTCAGCTCTGCCGACTATGTATCCGAAATTACATAGGAAGAGCTAGACTGCATCTTGTTCCACAACTCCAGTTGCCAACAATACTTAAGAATTTCTTACAGTACAGATAACATAGTAATTAATTGTTAGAAACTTAAATATAGCGCGTACATTTTCTTCTCTCTGTTTATTGTATGTTTTATCTAAAGGAACTGCTGGGCGGAAAAAAAAAGCCTTTTGCATATTGCTTAAAAAAATTGTATCTTTGACCCCTGGTGTTGGTAATGTAATAGGAAATGGGAGCCATTCAGCAACTAGTGCCAAGGTGCTAATCCAGCTGAATTGAATAAATGTGCTGATACTCTGGGACATGATTGTATAACTTTATCTTAACCCTAATAGCTATAGTGCTGTTAACTTTAATTGTGTTTATGTTTTCAAAATCTGTTTGACACACCTGAACCACGAAGAGTTTCTTCATTATTATTTGTTAAGTTTGTCCATTTGGAGTCAATATTTTATGTATTTTTAAATTTCTGTTGTTAGTGTACCTAATAATACTTGGTGATGGGTACACTATATGCATTGAAAAAATAAAACAATTAGACGTCAATTCTTTTTTTCTTTTTCTTTATATAGACAATTAATTAATCACAGTGAGAAACTTCCTTTCCTCTTCCTCACTGCCTGTTCTGTGAATTGTAATTAAACTGATGTGAACATAACCTCCATCTTTTACAGAATTCTGTTTATTGGTTCAATTACTAACTTATTTCTCAAAAGCTTTAATGCAGAGATACTTTTGATATCCTCTTATAAAACAGAACTATATGGGCCTTATCTTCCCTTATCTTTTAATAACAATGCTGTATCCCAAGCATTTAATGGACATACTAAGTAGTTATTTGTCTCAGAGAAAGGTATATTTTAATGTGTAGTATCTGTGAGGTTTTTGAAGGCATATAGTGGAGATATGGATACTGAATCTTTAAGCTTGAGTTCAGGAGGTGAATACAAGGTTTCTAAAGTGTCCGTTTTCTGTATCAAGATGAGTACAGCTCATGAAAGGACATTACTTCTGTTACTACCTGTTTTGTAAACATTTACCCAGCTGAAAACTCCTATTGCAGATCCCCAGAATACTCCAGCAGGCATTTCTGTGAAAAGGTGTTGTTCAACTCTAGCCAGAGATGGAACAGTGACACCAACAAGAAACATTAGAAAATCCTAAGGCTTTGCTCATACTCTTGAATTTTTTATGGTTGTGATCTGAATAGATGAAAATGCAGCTCTCCTCCTTTCCCTCTTCTCATTTGGTGTTCCTTTGAGAACAGATTACTTTCTCAGTGACTGCTACTCAGTTCCTGAAAACTAAAGCATGGGTCACCTGAAAACTTGCTATTTGCCCTTGGTGATTCACCCTCTTCCATTCCTTTTCTGTGACTCCTTTCAGTATTTATGTTTCAACTGGAAAGATGCTAAGTGAGGAACTAACTATAGAGGGACCTTTCACAAAGAGGAATGCTTACTCAGTTGCTAAATTATATGCATCTAATAAAAAATGCAGCTGTCTTGACACTGTGTTAAATAACTAATTTTCTTCTTTTCCCTGCAAAAACTCTAGTTAGGGGTCTTTTCTGGAGTCCTGGTAAGAAAAAGTCAAATACAAATATGAGGAGTTGCTTAGGAGTCCATAATTTTCTGAGTCTGTACTGGGGCAAGTGTAGTGGTTTTTGTTTTCATCCAGAAAGTAGCAATTTGTGGTTTTAGGTCCAAAACCATTATTAATGTGTATTAATTTGACGAACGAGGCAACTTTGAACTGCCAAGCCAACCACAGCACTGTCAAACTTCTCCACATAGAATGAGCTCATTGAGAACCTCACCTTCAGGTGTACACATTGCTTTTGAAGTTTGATTCAGAATAAGTTTGAATTCAAGTTTGATTCAGCAAAAAAAGTTCTCATGTTCTATACACTTATATCAGTTTGGAGCAAACATGGCTATTCTGCAAAACACCTGCTCAGAACTCAACTAGATAAAGTTTTGCTGACAGTCACACCAGCTCTTGTGGCATTTTCAATATCTATTCCTACCATTCCTCCTCATCCCTGACAGCATCCAAAGAGCAAACAGACCATCTTTGTAGTTTACAGGTAGTTGGTATTTTTTTCTGTAATTGTACAGAATAGGAGACTAGTCAGAAGAAAGTGGCTTGTGGTAATACCATTACTTTGATGTCAGGCAAGAGGAACTTTTCCACATAAACTTCCATCTTTTGCTAACAAATAATTATGTGAAAATTGAGTTCATTTTGGCAAGCTGAGCCGAGTTGGATAGGGCATTGCTTCTGTTACTATGTGATAGGGACAAACAAAATAGGGAATGGATGTGGCTGGCCTGGCAGGACTATGCACTGGAACAGGTCTCTGGCAGATCAAAGCATGCTACTGCCACTTACCAAAACCACAGAGCAATGAAATACCTGGTGTTAGTTCTTGGTAAAATCCCTTCCAAAAAGGATGTCTTCTTTAGCCAGAAATGAAACAGGTTTGTCACTGTTCTCATGCTGTGAGGGCCCTATTCCAATGTGGCTCTGATGGGTTGAATTCTTAGTATGAAATAAATGTTAAGTAATGTATTAAAATATTAGGAACCAGGATCTGAAGCAAACATTGACCCAGGTCAGAGCACTGATAAAGACTAATACAATAAAGCTCTTATTAAATGAATTGTTATACCAGTTAAAGTGTTCTAAGGCATTTTCAGGTAAAAAGAAAAAAAAAAAAGTAGTGCAATATGTCAATTCTGGAAAGAAATCCAACAGTGAAATCCTCTAGGCTTGCTGAAAGTATTCCAGAGACCCACAGGAGGAACTGCAGGAACCCACAGATGGGTAAGAAAGCACGTGGAGTACAAGGTTCTCCTTGTGTTTCCCCTGGGCCTGTCCTGGTGCTGCAGGGCTGCTCGGCTCTCCATGGCCCAGCCTGGCGGGAGCCCCGCGCAGGGGCAAACAAACGGCATCATTCCAGTCCACAGCAAGGGTTTAAAGGGACACATCTCCTGTCTCAGACTGCAGCTGCCAGTGAAGCTGTCTCTGGAGCTTATAAACATGCCATTACTGTTGGACAGATCATTTCCATACAACAATGGGTTTGGTTTTGCAGGCACGTTGAATGCAACTGAGATTTAATAGTAATCGGAAAGCACTAGCTGTGTCACTTCATACGGTTTTTTATTTAAATGGAAATATGACTTTTACAGAGGAGTCAAACAGTCTTTTGAAGACAAAGTATTCTTTAATATTAAGGGGGAGATATCTGTATTTGACTTGCTGTACTGGACAATGAAGCTACATGTTAGCAAACAATCTGAAATTATTTTTGAAAATGATGAACCAGTTGACAGTTGCAACCACAGCTGTAACAGCAGACACAATTACAACCTTTTCTGCATATTCCCCTCACTCACCACTGTACAAATCACTTCAGGAAAATGCAACCTCATGTTATTCACAATGACTGTTACCTGATGGATCCCCAATATACAAAACACCCTTAGACTTATTTTTTGTATTTTAGTAAGGAGAGAATTCTTAACCCTCACTCTGTAATTTAGAGGGACTATATTTGCCCAGGATTCCAGGTTAAGGCACAATTTATGTGCAACATGTTAATGCAGTTAGACTATATATTTAAGATATTTTAACTGTGAAATACTAGTAAAAATCTCTATGATATAACAAAAGATTTTAAATATAGCAGAATGGCAGTTGAGTCAATGCTTCAGATCCCAATCATCAGTCATGGGGCTGCATGTTCAGTTCTTACCTTTGCTCTCCACCTCTGTATCAAGTTTTAAATACCAGGCTGTATGATTTATGTGCTAAAAGACAAATAGTCTTTCATTCGACAGAAGCAAGATCATATACTGACTGATGGAAAATTCTTTCAAAACTATGAATTTTAACTTCTGAAACCAAATTCTTCTTCTGCAAGCTCCATGGAATAGACAAAGGAAAAACATTTTCAATGAATACTTGCAGGAAGTAAAAGATTCTGTTCCAGCCCCCAAGTACATACAAAACTGGGGTTTTTAGGGTACAAAAGAGCTGTGTTCCCTCTGCCCAATATATTCTTACACCAGAAACCCTGTAATAAAGCTCTAGAACACTGCCAGAGTGAAATCTTACCTTTAAAGAGGGCGGGAAAAAAACAACTCAGGAATTTCTTTTATTTCCAATCTCCATCCTACCTTTCCAGCATGGTAGCAATGGTACTTCTATAGTTAAATAAGGGCAAGGCTTACCTCTGTATTGAGGACTGTTTGATAGGATCTGCTAAATAGAGACCTGATACTATTTCCAGTTTTACAACAGTTGCTATAGAAACAATTCTGCCAATTTTTAATTGCAACCTCTTTACATTTCATATAACTATCAGGAACTTAAATAAATTTTAAAATTTATTTTAAAGCAGCAGCAAAAAAAATTAAGAACAGATAAAGCAGATTTCTGCTTATGTGCCATCAATTAAGCTAATAAAGAATATTGTAACTAAGGCATCTCTTCTACAGGTGAACAATTCTGATTACAAGTATTATTAATAAGAATAATGAGTATAATACTTGCCTTATAATTAAATTCCATACTATACACAGCTCTAAAGTTTAAATATTTTCAGTACTCTATTGCCATAACTGTTTTTCCACTTGAGTGCAGATTTAGTAAATAAAAATATATATGCACAAGTATTTACTTGTGGTCTGTCATACTATATGCATGTTTATAACTAATACAAAATGTAAAAAGAAAACAAGCATTTTAAATGTACATACCATAGTTAAATAACTTCAATAAATATGCTGTTTGTTCTATACAAAGCCTTGGTTAAAAAAAAAAAAAAAAAGTTTATAAAGAGTTTTAGCCTCCAGTGAAAGTATAATGGGGAATGTTGCCAAATATGATCCTATTAGAAACCAGAATTTTTAAGTCTCAATAATCTAAATAAATAAACAATAAATAGACAATCTAAACAAAACATAAGTGACCTTCTATTTGCACTGCTATTAAGGAACAATAACAAGTGGATGAAAAAAACATCTACTCCTTAAATTTTACTTCTGCTATAGAACCCTGTGTGTAAAAACTAGTTCAAATTAAAAAGGGGGACAGTGTGAAACAGCCCAAATATTCCAATCATTCTAAAAACAGGTTGCAGTTGCTGTCAATAAAGTAATTCTATTATTAAATATTTGAAAGAGTGTTTATGGGTTTCACAGTTTGTTATCAATATTTTGGTAATGTATAGATAGTTACTTACTTTACAAAGCATCTATTCACACAGAGTTGACAAAAATAATTGTCTGAAGACAATATTCTTACTAAAAAAAATGACATGGCTATATATGAAACTAGGACTTTTTCTTTGGATTATCAAATAACCTTTTTCTTTGGATACTCAACAAACATTTGTATAGAAATCCTTTTGTTCTCATTTTACACTTTTCAAAGTGCAAGTAATTGACCTTCAGAAGGAATCAACTACCACCTTTCTGTCCTTTGACAATCAAGGTTAAATCAGCACTAACCCCCAGAGTGTTATTTTAAGCACTATAAAGTACAGAGGAAACACCTCATCAAAATGGGTTAAGTCGTATTCCTGTTCCTAATGGTGAAAAAGGATTCACTTTGGCCCACATCAAAGCATCATTCAGTGAAATAGCAGATTTTCCATCTTCAAGGAAGAACACAGGACCCTGTAAAGCAAAAATGTTTGGGAAGGGAAAGAAAAAGAAATTATACATGTACTGTGTAAAGGCCACAAGAGAGAGCATATTTTATCTGAGAACAACTTAACCTTGTTTAGACCTATCCACTACGATCCTATAGAATTTTTTCTCCACTCACTTAAAACCCTGATAACAGCTAGACATTATGAATTGAGGGCAGTTATGTTCCCAAATCTGCCAACCCAACTTTTCATAATATTTAATTTTTGCTTTGATATGTTTCATTGTTATTTTATATATGCTTGTCAATTATTCCAGAGTTAAATTTAGCTTGAATTAGAAACTGAGGTGACAAGCCTTTTTTTAGAATACTGTCCATATTTCATAATATCTGTCATTATTTCTGCTGATCTGTGCTTTTCCCTGTCCACAAAAAAACCCTGATATTATGTCTCCTGAATTCTTTGAAAACAGAGTTTACATGCAGTCTACAGAATAATTTGAAATATTCACTATGAAAAAGTACTCATTCACGTGGTGGAAAAAGAGCCACTTGATAATTTATTAATTTGACAAAATCTGCTCTCAAAGCTGAAACTCAATTTCAGTACTTTCTTAGAGAGTTATGCTGTCCAAACTCGCTATGTAAAACTTTTAAACCCATAAAAGGAGGCTGCTCTACTCTAGTGTTAGCTGATTTTAATTGTTGAGCTGACCTGCGTGCCAAAAGCCATGACTCCTAATGTATGCTAATCCAGAAATAAGAATCCTATAGATGACAAGCTGGTGACATGATATTTGCTACTCCTGTTGAATGCACTTTAACAGTGGCAGCTTTACATGGCTGCTAGCAGATGTGGAGAGTACAGCCATAGAGAGAGACCACTGATCTTACCTGGAACTGTTGAGAGCAAGTTTTTTTTAGATTAGTGGTGAGCAGTTGAGAATTTTTTTACCTCGAAAATCCCACTAGCATTTTGTAAACTCCAGTTTTTGTCACAAAACTATCCATCCCTCTTAGTCCCTAAACCACCCTGTTACTCTTTGGGCAGACTTCTTACACGGGACAGGGGAAAGAGACTCAGCATCACCTAGGACAGTAAATTCACACTGAGGCAATGTGTGGAGTCAGGAGTAGTGTTTTCAGGATCTTGCATTTTCCTCTTTATTAAAATAACAACATATGCTAAAGAGATGTTATAAGTACTAATGTGTATTAATCATAAAACTCTATGTGAGTGATGAATAAATGTATTTGAATATTTAGTCTTCTAATATCTGGATTTAATTAGTCATGAATTCCAAGTTTTATAGTATGCATTTCCACAGTGATAAGAAACAAAACCAGAAAGATTTTAGTATATGGTTGAAGCCAAATAATTTCCTGGCTTTTATTCAAGCTGTGGTGAGGGAGTAACCAAAAAGATACATGCACTTGAGTTGAGAGCAAGTGCAAAGGAAATCTTTCACATGGAAATGGAAAGATTTTGGATTTGGGAAAGAACGACAACTCTCTATATTGCCTTTCTTATACAGCAGATGTCATTGCCTGTCACCTTTAACTCTGCTCCTGTGCTAACAGGGTAAACATGTTTCCAAACCAAATGATGGGAGGGACCTTTGCTTTATGGCAACCTCACAAGCAGTCAATGGTATCAGCAAGAAAGAACACTTCAGCTCTCTGAAACCACACCTGGATCTTTAGCCCAGTCAAACAAGAGATATGAACATCTGAATGAGAAGGGAGGTTTGATCCAGTGACACAGTCTGGCCCAACCATTCCTTTCAGAGGCTCCTCCTGAATTCGCGACACGAGTACTGAATACAGCGCGCTCTGCGATTCAGAGGGCGGCGTGCATGGCAACTCATCCGTAGGCCTAGGAACAGAAAAGAAATTTGGTTTTCAACTTGGCTTCCTAATTTCTGTTAGAAGTTAAGACCTGCAAAGCAGTGACATTCAGACTTTACAAAGGAAATACATTTACAACCAAACAGTTAAATACAACTAGTCTCACTCATGGTAATTTTATATTTTTCCACCTACTTGTTTGATTGTGTACAAGCTCTCCATGCATCTAATTCCTCAGAAAGCTGTTCAATTTTCAAAGGTACAGATACTTCCCGTCTTTTTAAAAGCTGACTGAAAAGGAATGCAAGTAATTAAAGTCCAAATTAATCCTAATATCGACTATTTTCTTATGATAGTCAGTAGCAAAGTAAAACTATTTCTGATTGGATATGGAATAACTATGGAAATAAATTGATCCTTCACAATATACACTATATTAAACTTTAGTAATACACAAGTTATAAAAACATAGCTTTATTTTTAAATTGTATTTTAATTATCCATATTTACATCTTGTTTAATTTGCTGTATTTTTTTTAATTTGAGGCCACTCTGTATTTCAAGGCTATATGTGTTTTTGCTTCTTAATATTGTCAACTTTACTAAAATTAAGGATCCATTTTGCCTACATATACCACGTACAGTAAAAATGCAGTTGGAAAACCATGATTCAACACATACTTTGGGACAGTCTTGTTTCATTTGCAGAAAACGGTTTCAAAGCCCTTGTAGTGGATGCATCTTTTATTTATCAAAATATAATATAGGGGGCAGTTACTACCTGACCTAATTCAGCCATCTTTCATTTGTGTTGGGATACCTTAAAAATGTCCTGCTTAAGCATGTAAATTGTCCTGCTTAAGCAGGTAAGCGTCCAGTTTTAAAAGTCTGAGTCTTGAAGATATTGGGCAACCCAAGAACAAAACTTTGAGTGGTATTGGTCTGTGGTTTACATAATAGGTAATTGAAAGCTTTACAGCCAGAAGTAACACAAACTGAGTCTCAAAGACTGCTTTTTACTGGTCTAGTAAGATCTGTATCAGAACAGCCTTCTGTAAAAGCTTGTATTTCATCTTGTTATTTGTTTAGGTTCAGAAATGAAAAAAACAAACCATCAACAAACAAATGCTCATTTTCCCTTTTCCCAATCCTCTCATCAAGTTTCAGACATGAGGATAGCTAAGAGGAAAGACATGTTTTAATTTTTTTAGGATAGGATGTGAAGTGGGCTCAATGTATGGCATATGTTGCAATAAGGACTGAGATTACTCAGAGTTAATGAAAACAGAGTATTACCTTGTATACTCATACAGTGCAGGTACAATGCTATTGTACTGTCTTCTGATAGCAAGTAAAGCACCAATGTAACCGCACAAAATCAGCAACTCATTTCGAAATCTATAAATGAACAAGTATCAATCATGAAAAACAACAAGCATTTGGAAAAACATTAAACAAACTCATATTTATGTTATAATTTTAAACCCTAATTTATTCATCCAACTTTTGTGGAGAATATATGTTTGCTGATTATGCTTACTTTCTATGTCACGGACTCGTTAAAACAGACTCCATCTGCTTCCTAGTGATCTCCATTAATAAATTTTAAATGGCACATACAACACAATTTTTAAGCACAATCATGTAGAGTTACAACAACATCACTCAGAACTTTCAATGTGATAGAACTCTAAATGTAAATAAACCTGCCCCAAATATTAGTGTTGATTTAAGCTTCCCCAAGTTTCCCCAAGTTTTTTTCTCCTTTTCGTTCTTCACACGTATACTTGTGTAAGCACCTAGGCCTAGCTTCAGCCATCCATCGTAAAGGTGAAACAGAGCTATCCAACTATTTTAGAGTTAATTCTGAGAGTGGCAGCCCAACATTCCTCAACACTTTGACACAAAAGCCCACATGATTTGTGTTACCACTTCAGGAAACTGAAACCAAGCTGATCAAAGTGAAGCTCTTCACGTTAAGACCAACATTGATTCAGACATTGTAAATACTCCACAGAGAAAAAAGCAGTAAAATATCTTTTTTCTTGCTAAACCTTCAAAATCTGGGAGAGTCTGCTCTCCAGACTAGAAATGAGCATGCTTGCTGAAATTTTTTTTGTGTCCCTCTTCTGTTAAACGAAGAAACTTATATTAACAGTGTGCACCTATATATATATATACATATACAATCTGAAAGATTCCATTAAGGAAAGTTCCACTTTTCTAAGTCAGAAAAATATACTCACTCACTACACTTAGGCAACATTAACTGTTCAGTCCGTATGTAACTTAGAAGATCAAGATATGGAAAGACTGAATCTAAAGTCCAATCTGAGCCACAAAGTTGTTCTGTTGAAAAATAAAAAAGAAAATATCTCATGAGGCAAGTTATACAAATGACTTTTGCTTTAAAATTATTCTTCATCCATGTACCTACCTTTCACATACTGAATGCCAACAGGGAGAGCCTTTTCAGGTTCTGTGCTTAACAGATAGTACTTTATTGTTTCAAATACATCCCCATCGGCCTGAATTGTCTCTGCCATTCGCATACATTCTTCCACATCAGGAAGGTTACACTGGAAAACAAACATTTTGCCCGAAAATTACTGAAGTGTTCAAACACTTCTCTAAGATGCAGAGAAAATACTGATATTTGCACAGAACAATAAGAAAAATTCTCAGTGAAGGAGTCACTGAAACACATACTTGCATAAATGCACATTAAGAAAGTCATCTAGACAGAACAACACTGGAAAAGGTTCTGTAACTTTAATTTAAGCAATACCAGTTTTCATTGCTAATATTTTTGTGAAGTTTTTACTACTGTTTAATAAATGTGCAGTCTGAGTTGCACACTAAGGGAGTGCAACCAAAGCAGACCCTTCTGCTGCTGAAGAGGAAAGGGGGCATTTATGGACATTACAGGCATAAAATATAAAGCAACTCACACTAGAAAGTTGATCTGCCAAAACATGATTAGGCTGCACATCCAGTAGCTTATAAATCATACTGACAGGTAATTCTGAAGATCATAAGCTACTTCAGAATGTAACGCGCGTCAGGGAAAGAGCGCACAAAGGACAGAAATAGAGAACTAAATTTATTGTACAATACTGAAAGTCAACAAAGACTAACAGAGGTGAAAAGGGTATGTTAAATATAAGACTGTAGAGACAAATTCATCCTATGGTTTTATATGGCCTTATGTTTTTTGAAATTAGTAAATAAATCAATACAAAACCTTATTAGATTCAGATAAATTCTTTTATGTTGTACCTTTTCATGCAGGTCATTTATTTCTGCTATGCATCCAGGATAAAAAGCACATAGTTTTACTAACTGCAGTTTATTATCAGGAATCATCATAAGAAGATCAACTGCTAAATCCCTGCACAAACAGAAGATGACATGTAGTTACTCTTGATGGTTTGTAATAGAAGGAAACTATTTTCTCTTTTACATTCCTTTTATAAGAAAAGTTTACTGAAAAAATAGTATTTCCAGTGAAGTGCAGAAGCAACCTCATTCTCTAAGACTATTTTTGTTCAATAAATGAGACTTAATTATTCATCTTATTGGGAATGTAATTCATTAATTTTCTGTTGCTTCAGTTGGCTGAATTAAACAGCTGTGCAATCCTTAAGCATCAGAGCCTTCTTTAAGTGAAATGGAAGAATATGTGAGCGGGGATGGGAAAGGAGAGTAGGAACCCTCAAATTTGAGAGAAGAAAAGATGATATAGTTCTGTGTCATGAAACCATCCTCAAAATTCCAGGCTTCTAAAGCTTCGTGACATCAATGTCACAAATGGATATCTCTTGGTCATCCAGAATGGTTTGGTGCTCATGTGACATTGAAATGGAGAGATTATATGGGAAAAGAATGTGATGCCTATTTTCATCCTTCTCAAAGGAAAACTGTTTTAGCAAACTGACATTTCTTACATTTGCCTAGACTTTTTACCATTTGTTACCCTATCCTTCATAGAACAAACAGCTGAAGGGAACATGTGTAATATTAGGAAATTATTTGGAAATTGTTCTATTTAAGTTTTAATAACTGGTTATTTTGTGACTCTTCTATTTATGCAGACATAATTTTTTCTGTGAACCTCAAGACTGACTTGCCCCTGTGTAAGGCAAAAAATCCTACTGATTTCCTCTGGATTTTCGGAACGTAGTCCTTAGCTTAAAAATGTTCAAGTAAGCTATTATCTAATATTTGAATCTACTTTCTATCTCATTTCAAGTATTAATCACAATTAAAAATTAGGACACTTATTCAAAAGCTTGTGACTTTATTAAGGGAAAAAATAAGCTTAAACTTTTTCCAAGAAAGCAAAATACCTGTATCCAAGTGATGGGAAGCTAAAAGGAAGACATTGCAACATAATTGAACAAATTTTTTGCATTATTTTACAGAGAAAATATCTGATAGAAAATAATCAAACTACAGCAGCAAATCTAAAGGTCAGGGCAACAGCAAACAACAGCAACAACAAAAAAATAACTTTCTCTTTTATGTCTTTTGACTACCTAAGGAAACTCATGCCAAGAGCTCTTTAGAAAATCTGTGATATCATTACTGTGCATGCAACAGCCACTTTTCCAAGTTACAGAAGCATTCTTTCAGAATCTAGGATATTTCACAAGTTCTTAAGCTATTTTCAAGATCACTTACACATATGTACTAATCTTCATAAGCAATTTAAACATTTTTCAAGTGATTAGAAATGGTCTTGTCAAAAAAGTGAAATCAAATATTCATTTGAAAAAAATGTAATTCAAAGAAGCCCTCATACAATGGCCTACAAATTGTGCTACCTCAAATGATTTTTAAGAATGAAACTGAAAACATTGTCGAGTATAAATACCAAAATGAGGTGGCTGAATTTGCATATGCAGAATTCAGTATCTCAGGTAAAATATTACTAACTTCTCAAATAGTAGGAAGTTGTTTTTGACAGTATTTGGGTGTTAAATTCAAATAAGAATGTGACCTTAAACACACATTATCTCAAGACTCTAGACCTGGGAAAGTACAAGAATATTTAGTTTTAAATTATTTTTTGGCTTGATTTTATATTTTAGAGCATTTCTAAAAACAACCAACCAACACCCAAGAAACTTTCCAGCAGTAACTGATTTTTTAATTAACCTACCAGGGTCCTTTCAGTATTCCTTTTCATGTCTACAATTAAGTGCTTTGCTACAGTGAAATGTTTCCAGCTGATGGATATCCCTAAGCATAATAACCAGTAAAAAAAATAAAAAGGGAGCCCTTCAAACATTAGAGACCCATGAACTCCAGCTTCCCTATACATGATCTTTTGAATGCAGTTAACCAAGGGGATTATGCTGTGTGAAAATCTCTTTATTACAAAATAAAGAGATTCATGAATCTCTGATTTTCTCCCACAGAATATAAAAAATATGCTGTAATGGCTGAAAATCAGAATCCTGGGTTGCAGGATGTTCAGTATAGTATGTGAAACCCATTGACAAATTCAGATATACTTGGGCAATATGCAGTACACCACTTTAAAATTTTATCCTATATACCTGTGTAGACTTCAATGTACAGATGCTGTAAGTTTACAGAAGCTTTATGTACATAAACATAAATGCCATACCATTATAAGCTCTAATTACAGCCCTGAGTTGAGAAAAAGCTTTTGTTATGGAACTGGAAAAAATATACATTGTTTTTATGAACTTCACATCCAGTGCTTCCTGTTGGAGGCTAGACAAAAAACACTGTTCACAATGAAGGCAGGGAGGTCAAAGAAGGAGCATCAGACACTTCAGAAGCTGCAGATGGAGTTGCCAAAACAGCTTTGTTATAAAGACTGGTGCCATGCAGACATGCTAAACTGTTGCAAGATGAAAGCAGCTAGTCACCAATTTCTTATTTTCTCTATTTCTACAGTGCTTCATTGTCTAATGAAAGCTAAATGTTCTGTAGAGAGGAATTCCACTATGTTTCTCTCAGGCTACCTCTAGATACACTAGCAAATACTAACTATAGAAGAAAAACTGATCCTTAACTGTTTAAATACATGTTTTCTATGAAATGTTAATTACAAACCAGTTACACAGCTGCTAAATACATCTTAGGAAGGTTTTCTGCTTTTGCATTGTTAGATAAAAAAACCAAGAAGTTGTATTCTTCAAAGTAAAACCACTACAACGAGGAAAAGAAAATTTACCACAGAAGGCTTCCCCTGTATGCAAGAGAGAAGTTATTTCTGCAGAGTTAAATAGTAATCCTGTTTCATCCTTAAATCTTTGCAGGTGTCTTGTGTCCCTAATATCAACAGAAGATAATTCCCCAGACTCGTAGTTTTATATTTTTTAATCAAGTACTTAAAAATCACATCACATATCCTACTTGAGCTGTCCCTTTTGACTTTTTAACTCAATTCCAGCCTTACTTTTTTTTGAAGCAGTTCTTTTTATCAGTACAAACTAGGACTTCATAATCTACCTATTGCCCAAGCACCTAGGGGATTTTTTCAGCAGGTTTCATACTCTGATGACTCCTCTCTCATTTACAATAGATACGGAATGTATTTTGAGATTAAAGCAGAACATTTGCATGCTCTGTACTTCAAAGGTCTAATAGAGCAATTCTTATTCAAGCAGCAATTTTTATTCCCCCTTCCCATGGTGGTTTGATCTCTACAAAAGTTTCACAATGACGCACCTTGATTGTTTCGTCAGGGAGAAAATTAAAAAAATCTTTAGATTAAGAAATTCTTACCATGTTATTACTGCCATACATTTCCTTGCTAGTAATTCTAGGGCATAATGTGTTGCTTGTGCTGCACTTTCTCCCAAGATAGTACCCACGCTGATTGCCAGCTCCAGTTCATTTCCACGAATCAGGTTTGCCATCGCAAGCTTGCTCAGTGAAAAAATTACATCATTAAGGGACAAAAGCAGTTCTGGGCATTCATCATGTTGAGCATATGCCATTCACTTATGAGACTTTTTACAGGAGGACAAAATATGCAACAATTAAATTCAATTATATATATTTTGGGTCTCTTAAGTGAGTAAATGTGCACTATGCATTAATGTGTTTTTAAACAATCAAATAGATTTCTTTTAGCAGAATCTTCCTTTATTCAACTGAAGAGGTCACATAAATACAATACCTAAAAGGCATCTAATCTTAACGACACCAGCACTCGGTGTATATTTGCCCCACTCTTCCAATGAAAGGAGACTCAAAAACCCAGCAAAACAGGAAGGATTGTCCTCTTCTTACTCTCTCTGAGCAATCATAGTTACCAATAGGCATAGCAGAATGTCAAACCCTACAAGACTACACAATAACTTGAAATATGCCTGTTTAGAATATAGGCATTAACTGATTCTCAGTTTCTCTCAGAATAGCTTATTGGGATGGAATTATATGGATTTGGGGAGGACAAAGGAGGAAAAACATGTCAACAACAACAAAATCCAGATAAAATGAGGAAAAGATACCATTTGTAAAACTACAAGCAAATTAAAAAACATAATCAAATGTTTCCTATATGTCAGTTTTATTTTTGTACTGAGGGCAGGGTTTTTTCTTTCCTATTTACTTCTTCATTTAGACTGTAAATTCTTCAAGGTGGATGATTGCATCTTGTTTAGCACAATAACTTCTCATTCTGAATGAGTACTTTGAGTCACCATAAATAGCAACACTTAGAAGTATATATATCTAAGGTACTTAAGTATCTTATATTGTCTAATATAACAAGATATTGTAAATAAAATTCAGCAGCAACATGCTACTTTCTGTGCATGAGAGAAACCTTGAATTTAATAGAATCAAGAGAGTTTTGCTACTAACTTTAATAACTAACTCTGCGTAAATATAAAAAAATCAAATGCCAAATACCATTTTAGAGTGTGATACATAAAATTTAAGATGTGTGGAGATGTAAAAATGAAGTCAATGTGGCATTTTCATTGTTAAAGAAAAAACAAGAAAAATACCTCTATATTTTCTACAGCCAGATGACAACATGCTGCAAGCACTGCACGGCCATCCTGGAAATACCAATCTGCCAGTTCTTTACTGACCTTCTGCAGGAGACTGCAAGAACAAAAAATGAATTCTGCAAGGTCACTTTAAGGTTGGAGTGCCTTGGGTCTTACTTTATGTAAAATTCACCACCTTTCTGTACTGTAAAAGTTGCTATATTTGACTCAGAGATAATGACACTACTATCCTGTAAAATGCAATCTGTTTGAGCTTCATCCACTCCTTATGTTGGTACATACTGAGGTGGGTCAGTTTCCCAAAGTTTACATCAGTAGGAAATGTCTCTTCAGATTGACAGAGGAAAAATCAAATATTTGGATATCCAATCTGTACCTGTAAACTCTGCACCAGTATTTCTCTAATTGCTCCAAAACTGGTCATGTAAATGAAGTAACAACACAGCCTCCAAACTGTTTTTGTTACTACACCTATAACTTGATAATGTAATTCAAGTTTTTGAGCGCTGTTCTAGACAAGGAGGGGTGCACATTTGGGTTTTTTTATGGTCATAGAAAATTAGAATCATAGAATCATAAAATGGTTTGTGCTGGAAGGGACCTTAAAGATCACTCCCTTCCAAGGCCCCTGCCATGGGCAGCAACTCCTTCCCCTAGACTGGGTTAGTCAGAGCCCTGTCCAACCTGGCCGTGAACAATTCCAAGGTTGGAGCATTCTCAGCTTCTCTGGGCAACTGGCTCTAGTGCCTCAACACTCTCACAATAAAGAATTTTTTTCCTAATATCTAATCTAAATCTACTCTCTCAGTTTGATTTTGATTTTACATTATCAGAACCTTCACTGACGACAAACAGCAAAGCTTCAGGAGGAGATTATGTGTAATAACAGGGGACCACATGTATTTGTTAATTCTAAATCTTACTCACCAAAGTTCTCAATTAATATGCTATATATTATAGTGCACAGGAATGCATCTTAAATATCAAGCAAGTGAAAAGGACATTTATAATTATAATATATACATATGAAAAATCCATTTTGTGCCAGGAGGTACAATAGGGAAATCAGTGTAGCATCAGGTAGTTAGTAACTCTGCTAAGTACTAGAAGATGCAATACTTTGTTTAACTCTACATTACTGATGCTAAATTAAACCACTATGCTTTATCTCCCTTAATGACTTTACACTCTGCAGTAAGATGAGGTTTATAGTTATAAACTAGAATAACTTACTCATTATAATCATCTGTATTGTTTCCACCAGAATTTGAAGTTGCACTTGTAGTGGAGAGTGGTAACATCTGTATATTTCCTTCACAAGCTGCCTGGGAGTTAATAAAATATAGATTAATTAATGCAGAATTCAAACTGAAGACAAAAAGAAATTTTTTAATAACAAAAATAATCTAAGATTTATAAAAAACTTTCTAAAGCCCAGTTATAATAAAGAAAATGTATGAATGTTTAAACTAATGAACTTATTCATAGCTAAACCTTAGCCTAGTTTTATCAAGCCATACAAGAATTCTACTGAGGCAAGAGACTTCTTCCTTCCCATGCATTTGTGCAGGATTTTTCAGAGTTTGGATATAATGGATAATGAGGGCTACAACCTTGATTTTTACACCCCAAGAAGCAAGCAGCTCGGAGGGAAGGATGAAGTCCATAGATATTCCTCAGCAGGTATACCAGCAAATCTGGAAAAGTTTGACATATAGTGGCTTGAAGTGGACTTTTATTTGTGTCTGGCAATAGTTTACTTCGAACATTAAATACAAAGAGATCAATGTGGGTTGAAATAAAATCAGTTGAAAAATTGGTGGTTGGTCAAGGGTTGGATTCAGTGATCTCAAGAGGTCTTTTCCAACCTAATTGATTCTGTGATTTTTGGAAAATCTTTCACATGCTTTAAGATAACACCATTAAGCCCCAGGGCTCAGTTACAAGAGAAGGTAAATCCTGGCATTTTGTTGCTCATTATTATCTTATTAAACCTTTGAAACAAAGACTATTCTATGAATTTTAATATCTCTGCAATACCTCTCTTACATGAAAAATTAAGATCTAAAGACCAAACATTTAAAGACCAAACATTATAGCTTGTTAAATTTAAATATGTGTCAAAGTTACATTCTGTACATTATTCAGCTATTTAGCTAAAACATACAGATGATTTCTCAGAAGAAATTCAAGAGAAATCAAATTCTACATGTACTTGATGTTAAGGGCAATATTGGCTGTTGAAAATCAGGTTCCATTTCAATTGAAATTGAACACATCAGTTTTCATTATGGTAATTTGTTTGCAGTTTAGAAGAATTAGGCTTTAAATCTGTAAACATGAGGTATTTCCTTGTTATGATTTCTGTATAAAAACTGGTCAATACCACATGGAAGTAAAGACTAGGGCACCATTATTCAGCTAGTTTGCCTTTTAAATATGCATGTCATATTCTGAGTTAGAAGCTAAGAGCTAAATACATCTCCCAGACTGGTATATATGTAGTAATACCTGTGCAACAAGTAGAGCCTCTTTAAGCTGACCTCTTGAAGTAAAGAAAGAAACCAGTTTCTTCACATCTCCAATAGCTATACAGTATGGGATGACATCATCGTTTTCTTCCTGAATTAACTGATCAGCTCTCCTAATTAAACAAATGAATAAATAAACAAGAAAGATCTGTATATGTGAACAATCATCAGACTTATCTATATGGTGTAGGTGTTAGCTGAAGCTGAATAAAGTTCACTGAAATGCATCTGCCTTTCCAGACTTACAAACTGTGACTACTGCACTAAAGTTTATAAAGTTGCAATTTATCTTCAAGCCTTTGATTCTTTCAACAAAGTTATTGTTGAAATCCTTCACAGTTGTATCCCAAAGCTTACTGAACAAAAAGTAACATCACTAAAATGCTGTAACAAAAGACAAGTGTATCTGATAATAGTATCCTTCCTTCCTACTTGTCTGTGTCCTCTTATGGACTGAAGCTATAATTCATCATCAGATTTTAATTAACTGACCTTTGCATTAACTTCCTCCAGTATTTCATTGATACACCAGGTGCAACTGAGAGAGCTTTGTCCCACTAGAAGAAAGAAGTAATACATTCAACTTGATCATTTCTGTTTGGGAAACAGCCATATTTTAAACTAGTGTAACTTTTCTTCCATTACAAATAAATTTGTCCAGATTTAAATAAGAAATGAGTAATGCTTTAGATGGCATATATTAAAAATAAGTGGAACAAGTTTACTCTTTTGGGAACTTGTGACCAATTCATTGTCTCCCCATCTTTGCTAGGGTAGCTGGTTCTCAGAAACCTTTATATTTTTTTATTCTTCAATAGTGTTCTAATATTTTACCTCTCCAAGTTCTACCATTAGCTCACAATATCGCTGAATTTGTCCTAATCTTAAATGTATTTCTGCAGCTTCTTTGAGTCTTTCCTCTTTGCTTGGTGCTCCAATACCACCTCCAAACTTAGACATCTTTATTGTTGTCAGTTCTTGTGCCTTGGACTGAGGGAAAAAAAAAATAAATTACACTTTCTGTGATAAAACAAGTTTTCTTAAGAATGGACTATTGCTAAATATTACAGCGGAATATAAAGGTTATAACTTAAGAAGAAGATTCTTTAGAGAAAAGGCTGATTGAAAGAGATTTCAATGACATTACAGTGAACTATGTTTATGTTGCTAATGTGTTAGTGTTTTGTTATACATATATATTTTCCTTGATTATATTCCTATAATAACCTAATTTTTTATTCTCATATATAATAATAATTCATCCAGATGTCCCTCCTAAAAATTTTGATATTTTGAAACTTTAAAAAAAAAATTGTGAACATAAACCATACAGAGCTGAAAATTGTATATGTTACCATTATAATGATGTCCACAAAAAGAAATAACAAAGACATTAGGCTTAACTGGTAGACAGGCTCAGTGGTATGATCTATCACGCCCCATTAACCTTATGGCCAAAAAATCCCAACTGCTGCAATTTTTATAATAGTTGGGAAGATAAGACTAAAATTCTTAATCTGGCAGAGTCTGAGAAACAAGCTGCAACAGAATTATATGTATAGGGGGAAAAAAAAAGCAAAGGGAGATTCCCATTTCAATAATTCTCAGTTGAATTCTATCATCAATGCACAATGATGGCATTATTCATGATTTTGCAGTACCATATAAGGAAGATGGAGAACAAGTTTTGGACATTCTTCAGCAAAGTAAACGGCCATGTAGACCAATGGCAGTTGCCAAGGTTCTGTTTTTTTTTAAAAAAACATACTACACTATTTTTTTTTCCTCAGCACCTCTATTTTTTAAATTATTTTCATGCTAAAGTCTCCAATGCATCCTCTCTGTTTCCTAAAAACAGAAAAAACAGATTGCTCTGCATCCTTATTTCATCCTGACAAGTGTAGGTGCTGCAGTGCCATAATTTAGTTTCCTAAGAAAAAGAGAGTATTAGCAGTCCTTAACAACCAGGTAGCATTACCCTACCCCAAACTTTCTCTTAAAGATCTCAAACAAGATTCTGAGTCAGCAAGAAAGGGGAAGATGCTTTTAGTTAATGCAAACACTTAATCCAGGTCCACAGAATGACCAGCAATTACTGCAGTTACTCTAGGTCATTGGAGTTATAAATGCATGAAATCATGTTGCAGGGATAAACAGATTTCTGGCACTGCACAAGTCAAGATTTAATGTCTTCTCAGGCTAACTAGCAGAGAAAACTGTTTTTTTGGACACACAGACACACAAACAGAGCATCACAGGATTAGCAGAACAGCTGCTATTATTACAGTTAACAACACTATTAAACTTTAATCACTTGAGAGTCATAAGAACAAAGGACACTCTTCAAGAGCCTGTGATTTTTCACAAGAGACAGCATGTAACAGCAAACAGCAGGTGATACCTGGCAAGCACTAGCCCTGGGGCTGGCAAGTGCATTCCCTGATCCATACCAGTAGCACGTCCTTCTTCTATTTACAATCCAGTCATTAGAATATGGGATTCTTTAGTACTCTTAAGAACTTCCTGGCAGAACAATGAATCTGCATATTCTACAGAAACTCTGTATCTGGTTGCATATTCATAAATATATTATTATATCAATAAATTTATGGCCTAGTACTTGAATTTCCTATTCTCATTCAAGTCACTCTTAAGCTGCATATGTGCATTAATGACAGGTTCTTGCCATTCCTTTTTCCAGAGAGCTACAGAACATATTTATGTTGACTCTCCCCCACTTTCAGACATGAATTCCCCTATCTGTACATCTGAACATTGCTACAAACTTCATGTTTATATAAGGAAACAATTTAACTTTACTGAACATAAAAGTACAGTGTATATAATAGGCAAGACAAACTCATTTCATAGCTGAAAATGTAGTGATGATTGCTTTGCAATTTCTTTTAATTGTTTTGAAAAATGCTTTTCTAGTTAATAATTGTAACCTAGCATTTTACCACTGAGAATGCATGAAGTCACACCGACTCAACTAGATACTATTGTAACAGACTAGTATTGCAGTGAAGAACCAGGATTGCACAAATATCTTTGAACAAGAAGCTGTGACCTCTTGTAAAGCACTGGATGATATTTATAAATAGTGAAATATTACATGGACTAACAACCATTTTCACATATTGTTTGTGCTTCACTTACCAGTCTAAATCTAACGAGGTGTTTCATATGCATAATTCCTTTGCAGTAGTTTTGTGGAAGCAAACTGTCATCCTGTCCTTTTATTACAGCAACCAAATCCCATAAATTTTTGCTGCCTCCTGGAGGCTAAATTGGTTAAGGAAGAAGAGTTTTAACACAGTTATGTTCAGGAGAGAAACATAAGGACATTGGAAAACATTTATCAGTCAACTCCAAGAATACAATTTCAGATAATTTCAATATTAGAATCTTTATTATGAAAACATGAATTAGCTCACATACTACAAGTCCCTCAGTCTTCTTGAAGGCTGTAAAGATACAGTGAGATCCACGAACCTATTTGGTTATGTGGACATAGCTGAGGGCTCGCTATTCGAGTTTTCCCTTTTGCCCTCAAAGGAATGAATAAATACAATTTATCTTGGGTCTACTGCTGCCACAAACCAACAGTCAGCTGCGGGCAGGCAGGAGCTGACCCAGGACTTGTTCAGCAGTTTCTGTAAAACAAAGGCATGGTCCAGGTAGAAAAGAGCTTCAAGGTTTGACTGCCACAACCTGGTTTACTATCTTAATATTAAATCTTAAAATAGACACACATAGTATAACGGTATATGCACAAAATATTTTTTTAAAAATAAATTTCAAGCATTTCTATTTATCAAGCCTTTGAATAAATCCTTCTGTAGAAACAGGACAACAGTTTAACATTGAATGAAGTCTACAAGAGAGTGAGTATTCAAAAGCTTTAAAAAAATCATTAAACCTTTGACCTAAAGAAGCTTTTCTAAGAATAACAGGATTACAAGTTCAGAAGTCCAATTATTTCTGAGCTAGNAAACTCTTTATAGTTTAGCCTAATGCCTCACCTTCTGGACTCAAAAAGCACTAAGCATGCTTGATCAAAAAAAGCTTTTGTTCTTGGAAAATTCTAGTATTCTTAAAACAGTTTTAGTCTCAAATCAACATGGGAAATCAAAATTTTTAACTTCTGTAAAACAAGGATTTCCATAAATTTTTAACAAAAGAGAAAATGTCTAAGTCTGAAATTGAGAAAGATGGTTTCACTATTTTTAAGTTATACACTTCAATTTAGCTAGAACTCAAACAAAGTATTTTGGATTAACTTAGTCTTTTAAGATCAGTGTTTTGACTTAAATTACAATAGTGTTTGACACAAGATCCATAGTAGTAGAACCTGTAGTTCCAAGCAATTTTGTCCTTGTTCTACATCAAGTGCAGCTCCTATTCATATAAGAACTCACAGAAACCCATATTTTTAACTCCTTTGCACTGAGAGGCTGCAGCAATTTATAGAAAATATAACTGTGCAATGGAGAAAAGGCAATAGATGGATACTGAGGCACAGGTCATCTGGATCTACAGTTCCTAAAACATAAAGAGCAGTTTGGGCACAGACACTTGGGCATTTGAAACCTTATCAGTAATGAGGGTATCCTTTTGATTAATTAAATAATTAATCAAAAATTTTAAAAATACAACACAGTTTGATTAAACACATAATTTTATTTTCTTCAACAGCAAATTGCCATCAAATTAACCTTTCCTATAGAAAACCATATTATGTCACTAATTTAACTTTGCAAAAGGTTGGTTTGTTTTTTGCAAAGCTAAACTAGTGAAATTTGTTTTTCACAACTGACAAACAATTCAATCATGGACATTTTTATATGCCAACCTGTTAAGAAATGAACTGATTTCTGCCTATTTTCTAAGCTTCCTTCAAGAAAGAGAGAAAAAATGGTACAGAAAAAAGAAATCTCAGTTTTGGAGATTGACTTCAGAAAAGAAAATCATGCACATTGACAGCATCCCTAAGTTTGCAGAATACTTACTGAAAAAAATTCTGAAAACCACCTTAGTTTTTTTCCTTGAGGATTTCCTGACAATTTTTCCAATTCTTGTTTAATATCCCTGGAAACTTTACCACACAGCAAAGGAGGAGCTCCAGACTCCACAGCGCGATCTAACACACACAAAGATTAATATATGAAATTGAAATTAAAAAACAGCTAAAGGAATAGGAGTATTAACATAAAGAAAGTTACAACACTGGTTTATACAATTTGCTTACCTGTATTGCCAATAATATCATCCCAACATCTGCCTGTTATGATGTTTATTTGTAGAGGGTTTATAAGAGGTGTCAATGACCAGAGTCTCACAGTGGAATCACGAGAGCAGGATGCCATAGTAAATGGACGACTAGGATGACACGTTAATCCTAGTAGAGGGGACATTTAACAATGTAGTCAAATATCTTTACCTAATAACCTGTTTGATTAAATTAAGTTATAAATTTCAAAACCTATTAGAATGCATTTCAATACAGAAATAAAATTTAAAAGATATTACCATATACATCTGCACCATGATCATAAACTGTGTCCAAACATGTTCCATCTCTTGTGTCCCAGACTCGAATCGTATAGTCCCAACTGCCAGATATTAGAAGGTAAGGGATTTCAGGATTCCACATCAGTCCCCGCACTGGAGCTGTATGTCCACTAAGAACATTTATACAAGCATCTTGGGTATAGTCCCATATCCGAACAGTGCTGAGACAGCATAAAAGAGAACAAGCTACATCAGATTATCTGTTGAAATATAATCATCTCTCTACTTCAGCAATATTTTAAGCTTCAAATTTATCAGAATGTTTATTTGCACCATAACAAGGCTCAAAGAGTTGTAGTGAAAGGGGCTAAATCTGGCAGGCAACTGGTCACCAGCAATGGTCCTCAGGGTTCAATTCTAGGGCCAGTCCTGTTCAATGTATTTCATTGACAAAAAGTTTGCTATCAAGTTGTCTCCTGTCATGAATAACTACACTATGAACTAATACATTTTGCTTCAAGCATAAACCTCTAATGGATGATGATGGGAATGCAAAGAAGCCAATACTCCAAACTTTACAAAATAGCCTTTACAAATATATCTTGTAGACACTGCAGGGAAGTGGCTTAGAATCATGGAAAAATGCTTCTTCCTGCTTACCACGGACTGATGTGCTCTCCCTCAAAAGCAATGTCATCAAACCAAAAAACAGAAGTATCCAATACTCATTAAAATTCTCCGCAGATTCTACTTAAGTATACTTTTGAAAAATATTAAATAAGAGCAGGTCTTGCACCTATTTCTTCAGACATAATGTAAACATGT
>VYXF01005748.1:198808-223205 GCA_013397295.1 Polioptila caerulea | reverse complement strand
CAAGAAACAGGAATATCATGCAGATGAACAACTGGATTTGATGATGGTGTTACCAGCACCATTTTGGGGGGTTTGATCACAGGTCATTTTATAAAACACCAAGTCTGCTGGCAACAAATGGGATCCAGATGTCTCAAAGCAAAAGAAGGATCTTAGTTCAGGCGTTCATAGGGCTCAATGCTAGAGCTTTAAACTAGTTTGGAAAGAGGCCAGGGCCAGGCTTGCCAGAGAGAATGTGTAGGGAAGGAGAGAACAATAGAAACCACTCTAGAAGCATAAGGAGGCTTAAGAGGCAGTACCTGGAGCAAGTACAACCAGCCAAAGACATAATCACTAAACAGGACTATGGGGCATCCCTTTGCGCCTCCACTTGGATGTGGACACATTTAAATACTTCTGTAAGGAGCCTGTACCCCAACATACACAGTATGGGGAACAAACTGGATGAACTAGAGATCTGTGTGCAGTCACAGGCCCTTGAGCACACTGTGATTACAGAGACACAGTGGGATATGACAGGAATGTTGCCATGAAAGGCTACACAATGTTTAGGAAAGACAGGCTAGGAAGTCACATTGGCAGAATTTCCCCGTGTGAGGCAACATTTAGCATGTATGGGGTGGATGATGGGCAAGTTGAGTATGGTTTGGATAAAAGACACTGTTGTTGGTGTTTGCTATAGGCTGCCTGATAGGTAAAAAGAAGTGGATGAAGCCTTCTACAGCCAGCTGGAAGCAGCCTCAAAGTCACAGGCACTGGTTCTTCTACCCTGACATCTGCTGGAGAAGCTACACAGTGAAGCACAAACAGTCCAAGAGGTTCCTGGAAATTGTTAATGACAACTTCCTGTCACAGGTAGTGGAGAATCCCACAAGGAATGTTGAACCTCATACTAACAAACAGAGAAAGCCTGGTGGGAGATGTGACAGCTGGGGGCAGCCTTGGCTGTAGTGACCATTGAGACTGTGGAGTTCATCACGCAAGGTGGAAGCAGGGTAGCAAGTAAGATACACTCATGGACTTCAGCAGAACTACCTTTAGTCTCCTCAGCGATTTTCTTCAAACAGTTCCACGGGAACATGCCTAGCAAGAAAAAAGGGTCCAAGAGAACAACTTGATAATCAAGGATCACTTCCTCCAGACTCAAGAAAAATGCACTCTGATGAGCAAGGAATTGGGTAAAGGAGAAAAGAGATCTTCATGGATGACCAAGGAACTTCTGTCATTACTTAAATGTACGTCGGAAATACACAGGAGATAGAAGGCAGAGTTATTGAACTCCTTCTTTAAAACAGTCTTCACTGAAAAAAACAGCTCTCAGGAATCTCTGACTCAAGGTTTGAAGGAAGACTTTCCCTTGATCAAGAAGGACTGGGTTAGAGAACACATAGACAAGCTTGACATCCACAGGTCCATGGGCCCTGATGCATCCACAAATGCTGAAAGAGTCCAGGTTATCATAGTGAGGCTGCTCATGGTCATCTCTGAAAGGTTGTGGCAATCAGGAGAGGTGTTTGAGGCGAGGACTGTGAGAAAGCAAATGTCACTCCAGTCTTCAAAAAGAAAGAGGAGGACCCAGGGAACTACTAGCCAATTAGCCTCACCTCAATTCCTGTAAAGGTGATCGAGTGCCTCATTCTGGAGGCCAGCTCTATCCACATGGATAACAAGAAGATGATCAGTAGTCAGCACGGATTCACAAAAGGTGAGTCATATCTGACCAAGATGATTGCCTTTTATGATGACACAACTACCTGGATGGATGAGGGGAGAGCAGTGGGTATTGCCTACATTGACTTCAGCAAGAATTTCAACACTGTCTCTCACAAAAGTCCTCATAGTCAAACTCAAGAAGCGGGGACTGGATGATTTGACATTGAGGTGGATTGAGAACTGGCTGAAGAGCAGATCCCAGAGGGTTGTAATCAGGGGCACAGGGTCTAGTTGGAGGCCTATCACTAGTGGTGGCCCCCAAGGTTCAATACTGGGCCCAGAATTGTTTAGCTTGTTCATCAATGACTTGATGAAGGGGCAGAGACCTCCTCAGCAAGTTCACTGGTGACACAAAGCTGGGAGGAGTGGCCAATAACCCAGGGCGCTGAGCAGCCCTTCAGAGGGACCTTGGCATGTTGGAGAGATGTGCAGAGAGGAACCAGCTGGAATTCAGCAAAGGCAACTGCAGGGTCCTGCAGCTGGGGAGGGAAAAACCCCAGGCACCAGACGGGCTGGGGCAGATCAGCTGCTGGAAAGCAGCTCTGTGGAGAAAGTCCTGGGGGTTCTGGTGGACAAAGTTGTCCACGAGCAAGCAGTATGACCTTGTGACCAAGAAAGCCAATGGTGTCCTGGGGTGCACTAGGAAGAGCATTTCAGCAGGTCGAGGAATGTGATCCTGCTCTTCTACCCTGCCCTAGAGAGGACATATCTGGAGTGCTGTGCCCAGTTCTGTTCTCCTCAGTACAAGAGAGACATGGAGCTTGTGGACAGGGTTCAACAGGGGGCAACAAAAATGATTTCTCTTACAAGAAAAGGCTGAGAGAGCTGAGCCTGTTCAGTCTTGAAAAGTCACAACTGAGAGGTGATCATTAATGTCTGTCAGTATCTGAAGCAAGCACCAAGCACCACTTTCTTGGTGGTGCTAAGGACAAGAGGCAATGGGCAGAAATTGATGCACAGGAAGTTCCACCTGAATATGAGTAAGAACTTCTCTTTTGTATAAGTGACTGATGCAGATGCCATACTTAAATAATGATATCTGTATAATCTGAAGATCACAGCTATATACTAGGAATACACAAAATAGTGTAAAATACTACAGCATAGTATTACACAACTCCTTCTGCCAATAAAAATGATGCTACTATTTCAGGACTTAAAAATGCCCGGATAAATTTAGGTAATACAAGGCCAGCCACTAAATGAGTCACACTGCTTGGTGTGCTGCAAAATGGAGCTTTGTTGATCCAGACTTCAGGTACTGAAAATTTTGTCTGGCTCTTATGTTTGAAAATACAGAAGACAATTTTAATTTTGATGCTGAGTCTGTATGTGCATATCTGTTTACACAGTTAAGAAGGAATCAGCTACGCTTTTGCCATGTATCCCTACAGAAGCAATTTTAAGATAATGGAGTCCGTCTAGTGTTTCATCACTCTCATATCACAAATCCAGTCTGAGGAAGTAAAAATAATTCTGCCACACATGTAAACTGTCACCCACATAACTCCATAGATTTTTCTACTATAGCACCTTTTAAAAACATATGTACTTTGGCAATCTCTGTTTATGGACACTAGAGGGAATGACTAACTTAAATTTCATATAGACAAAAAAAGAAGTAATCTCATCTTACCTCACTGAATCTGGTTATCATTTTGCCTTTTCGAACATCCCAGATAAAGCCACCATTTCTGGATGTTCCACCCGCTATGCAGTTCAGATTTCCTTTAAAGAGATGTTCAAAATATTACAATAATTATAAAATCACAATATTGTTTGACAGTGGTTCTACTTTAAATTGAAGAAATGTAATATTGTAAATTTAAAATGAAATTTAAAAAAAAAGAAATGTAAAATTAAAGAAATGTAATATAAGACATCAATGGTACATGAACATGAGTTTTCCATAGTTTAAGGCCAGCATTTGCTACTAAGTCACAAACACCAATTTCAGTGAAAGCCTGACCTGTTCTTCTAACATCCCTGTTTTGAGAAATGGTCAAATAAAAATTGAATTGCTGTAAAAAGTACTTAATGCCTGCTGAAAGGCTTGCATGTTAGAAATTAATGATCATGATGCAAATGTCTCAAACTGAAAGAGAGGTAACCTCAATGTTTCAAGCCTAAAGTTGTAGCAACTAGAGAATTTCCCTTTAACGTTCCCTTCGTGTAAAGACAAATCCTAAAAATGTGAGAGAACATGTAAAAATATTTTTTTTTCTTAATCTTGCACCACTGCTGCACCTAAGATCATCAAGAATGTACCTGAATCTATAACCATACTCTACAGGGTGTAAAATCTGAGTACAAAACTCCATTGGGAACCTGAAAATTCAATTCAGGTCTAATCTAAAAGCCACAAAATTCTCCTCATCACAGTGACTCTCTATCCCAATATAGCTAAGCTATTCATGAATAGCAGATTTATAAGAAAATTTTAACTGTAATTTTATTCCAAGCTTCAGACGCAGAAAAGACAATCTATGCAGAAGGAATTTAGCAAGGTAAATATATAAAATAGAAATAAACTCAGGAGAGTGATTGGGGAGAAAAAAGAAAAAGGAGTAATCACTTTTTTCAAAGGTCTTCTGAGACTAGAGAAATGGTGGCATGCATTAGATTATATATTAGGACAAAGTACAAGGCAGACAGGAAGTGTCTGGGAGTAAAGTGAAAGAAGCACCAAAAGTTCTGGCTGGGAGGGACAGGAGCTTTTGGACAGAGAGGTAAGGAACAAAGTTGAAGTATGTGCTTCCAATTTACTTTTTTTAAAAAAAAAAAACCCAAACTGAAAGCAACAACCCTGCACCTCTCCTTCAGCAAACAAACTATTCACTCAATGTGAGATACAACTACAAATTGAATTTGAACTTCAAAACTAAATGACCAAGCATAAGCACTGTATTTCATATCGCCATGATTTCCATACAGCAAGGCAAATGATTTGTGAAGAGGTATAAGGTGCAAGAGACTCTCTGAAATGAAAAAGTGCAAATTTATTTTGCATATGTGGACTACATCTAGAATCCCACCACAGTATTTTTCTCCTGTCAGTTATTATTTCTTAAGAGTTTAAAAGTGCAGGCAAGAACAGAGATGAATTATTTAGATTTTTTAAAAATACATCTGCTGTCCAAAGAAATAAAATACAACAGGGAAGTCAACCTATTGTCAACTACTGACAACTATCAGAAGTGTATTTCCAGGTACACCAAAGAGGGTAACAGTATAGTTTTGAAAAAAAAAATTCCCATGACTCCAGTGATTTGTCTAAGAAAAAGTAGATACTTTGCAGAAAAGACACTTCCTATTCTAATAGGTTAAAGCAGAGTTCTTCGGTAATTAGACTCCTACACAAAGAAGGAAGAAAAAGAGCTAAATACATGTTCCACTATTTCAGCACAAAATAGTGCTGAAAAATATAATCTGAATTCCTTTAAGTAGCTGCTTCTCATGCAAAGCAAGACATTTTGTCATCTGTGTAAGGCCATGTTAGAAATGTTCCAGAGATTTCCCTCCCTCCATTCTTAATGAGAAATACTGGGAGCATTACTGAGGGTAAGCTTCAGCAAGGTCTGAAGCATTGAATTCTGCTGGCTTCACAGAAAATTAAGTTTTATTTGAACTTTATAAGATGCCTTTCTATATAAAACTAATACTATTATATGACAAATTCTGCAGCCAATGCTGATTCAAAGAACATTGAGACATACAGCAAAATATTCTTACCTGGAGCCCAAGAAATGGAATAAATAACCCCCTCATTACCAGGAGATGTATAAACTGCTGATAAAGTATTTATGTCCCAAACTTTTATTGTGCCATCAAATGAAGCTGTAGCAAGAAGATCAGGGTTATCAGGTTTGAATTTGCAATCAAAGATGGTCTCAACATGTCCCTTAAATGAAACAAATATTTAATCCATTTTTATTACATTCAATATTTTTTCATAAGTCCAACCCTAGATCAAACTCTAAAATACATTGTATTTAATTTACCTGTCAGGTCAATTAAGAGTTCCAAAACTCCTTTATATTTAGGCTTATTAGTCAAAATTAAAAGGCATAAAATAACTTGGACTATAATATGCTCTTTCATAGATTATTATTAAAACCAGAAAAATTCTTTCCTGAAACCACGGGATAGGCTATGCCAGGAACTTGTTAGCATTTTTCTGTTGGAACTATGTTGCTTAAGAGTTGAATTAAAAAAACTATGCAAAAAAGAAGAAAACCCACACTTAATTTTTTAAAACAGGAACAGTTTTTGCCTTTTGGTAAAAAGTACCTGACTGGAAAAATAAAAATCTGTATGTCAAATATGTTCTACAAGTTGTCTGGTACCTCACGGAATATTCTGTGTTTCTAGATAGAGTCTATGCTCTGATGCAGCTTAAACTTCAATCCATTAGAGATTTCATGTATCAGTTGGTTGTTTTCCAAGACACACATTTATAGAATTTTAGGTGGGAAATATATGAAACACAGGTATTATGTAGGAATGTTTTTTGAAGCCTTGGTTGCTTTACAGGACCAAATCCAATAAAAATGCAAAGAGAAAACCAATCAGCAATCTCTATTTAAATACATATGGGAGTACAGCTGAAAATTGTTTGTGTTTTGTATGTTTGGGGTTTCTTTTTCAGTGAAAAAGGAAGTTGGAAAGAGGAAAAGAGAATTATCCTCAAGAACCTCAATAACCAAAAGCCTGGTGAAGAAGAGGGTCACCTAATACGTGTTAAACTCATTTCTGAATTTCAGCTTCAAATAAAATTTAATAATTCAGTCTTTGTAATTTTAAACTGAGTACATTCACCATATAGCTCACTGATTTGACCCAAACTTTTATTCTGAATTATAGAAAACCTACTAGGGAAAATTTCTGAGAAGGCCATCAAACTAAAATTTCAGTTAAAAAAATAAACAAACAAAAAATAAGTCCCCAAATCTTAATTTCTGGTTTTAAAAAACCCAACAGAGTACTTCCAAAAGAATTCAGTAATTTCCAATAAAAGACTACTTTAAACTTCAGAGCTGTCATGTTGTTTCCTTGAAATTTAGGCTCTTTTTAACAATACAAACTGCTTTACAGTACTGCAAAGACTTTACTCTCCAGTTTTTTTGCTGTTAGAAGAAAGTGCATGAGCCAAATAAACTCTGTATTCAAAGATAGAGATGAACCATACCAAATCTCTAAGGAAATCCCACTTTTTGGCTCCCATGTCATAAAGCCCCACTCCACCATCCATGAAGCAACAGACGGTATGACCAGGAGGAAGAGAAAACGCTTGGTTTTGGGTTAAAGTTGGAGGAGGAACAGCCTCACTTGTTGAAGATGTATGGTGATTTTTAGTGGGATACTGTGATGAAAATGCTTAACAATATAAAGCAAAAGACAAAGAGAAAAGATTATTTCTTATTTCAATAATAAGTAAAATTATAAAGAATAAAACACTTGTATTCTAATAAGATTTAAAACTAAAGAAATGGAGAACTCCTGTATGAAGCCTGGCCTACTAAAGAAGGATCTTATCAAGTACTTGATCCTTTATGCATTTGTTTAATCCACTAGCAGCAGAAAGTACTTTAATCACGAACTAAATAGATGACCAACTCTACAGAGATTGATCTGGAGATAAGAGGACTCATAAATAGGATTTTCTTAAATTGCAGCCATTACCATGAATAACAATCAAAATTGCACTTACACTTTTTCTTTGGAGGAGAACTTAGCACATGCAAGCCATGGAAACCAGTTTGCTTCAATTTAAAATTATCGATAGGTGTTGTACGTGAAACATTCCAAACACGTAACACACCAACCTGAGAATCTGAGGTTTAAAAAACAAAGCAAACAAAACACAGAGGTAAGTGGTTTGAGGACTGATTTATACAAAACTGTAGCACTGAATTGAATTTCAAGTCCTAAGAATAATTTTATAAGCAGGCACAGTCAACTCCATAGAATCACAGAATAGTTAGGGTTGGAGGGGACCTCTGGAAATCATCCAGTGTAACATCCATGGTGTCCTATTTATCCTCCATTCACCACCATGGCCACATCACTATTAACAATAATCATTATTAACATTAGCTATTTAAATATAGATAAATAACCTCTCTCATTATAAAATATTCTGCCAGTCTTAGTTTCCTTATTCATTAAGTTCAATCTGAACCATAATGTCTATGGTGTAGAAAAGATGCAGGAAATAGATTTTTTTCTTCTTTTAATTTTTGAAATCTTTGAAGTGACATTGATTAGTAGAATGTATTTTTACTCCTTTTCCCAAAGGAATTCCTACATTTTTTGTTAAAGAGTGCATGGGGAGAATATTATTTAGCATAAAAAACTGTAGAAAGTCACATATTCGTGTAGTTAAAATTTTTAAAACTTGTAAAAACTGCTCAGAGTAGTTTTATTATTTTCTGGTTTTGTGTTATGGGTTCTTTTTGTACAATTAATGTATGCTTCTACTTGAAAAAATATTATAAAAGTGAAAAATAAAACTTGGGAGTATAGATTTTGAAAACTCAGTGCTGTATTTGTTATCTTTGTACAAATCAGAAAATAAAAGCCTTACCTCCAGTTATAAACATTCCAGGTGCACTAGAAACCCAGGCTAAACACTGAACAGATGCTGCTGCACTGGGAAAACTAAAAGTTGTGATACAGGACAGAGATTCAGAATCAACTAGTCGAATACCATTATGTAAATTAGCAACAAGAAGGTAATCAGTTGACAAAGGGTCCCACTCCAGAGCTGTAACTGGATCCTCTTCGTCTGTTCCTTCAAGAGACTCCGGTCTTAAGACATGTTTCTGATTTTTAGAACCTTTAAAGTGCACAAGAAAACAGATTACTTAAAAATTAAATCAAATATATCCTTTCAATAGTTACAAGGTTGGCAAACATAATTTTTTCCTCTCTCCCTGCAATTTTCACCAGCCTGCTCTATTGTCTGCATCTGCGAAAGTAATGAAGCTATCTTTGCAATATTTGACTTAGAGTATTTCTCTTTCTGTCAGATTCAACTTGATGTTTATAAATCAGCAGAAAATAGAAGCAGCTGTTAGTTTTATAAACATAATTTTATAGAAAAGGAAAGTATGTTAAATCATATACATTGTTCTATGAATTTCTGTAAGATCTGCAGCACAGCATAAAACACAAGCCATCTGAGCATAAGTAAATCTGCACACCACAGCAAATACAGGTAAAATAAAGGCAGTATAAACCAGAAAAACACTGCAGCAGTAAAGGCTTTTTCTAAACAACTACCTTCAGACTTTTTTCTTCTTTAAAACCATGTGTGCAGCTATAAAGTGTTTATAGATTCTGTAGCTAAAACAGACCATTAAATATCTAGTCTAACGCTTCCAAAAAAGGTGACATGTTTCACTTAATGATCCATATTATCAAAACTCACTTTTTTAACATCATATTTATCTCCCACTTTTTATTTTTACTGAGATGAATCTTAGTTTTTTAAGGCAGTGTACAGTCCAAGTGAAACAGATCAATAGATCTGTATTTTGGAAGTTGTAATCTTGAACTAAAAAAAAACTTACTGCTTTTCTAGAAATAAGGAATTGACACCTTCCATTATTGAGCTTCAATCTCATTTTCAATTTTGGTACTGGTTTATCTAGGGTAACTTTATAAAATCAGGTACCAGAAATGGGAGAAATAATTTAGGACTGCACGACAATTAACAGCATAAACCAATTTCTCGATTCCATTTTTTTCACTCTTCTGAAGCATTGGGAATAACAGCAGAAGTATGATAATTGCTTTAATTTGCCAAAAACTTGAGAGCTCCCACTTTTTAAAACAATGTCCCATGCTTAAATTACAGCTCACCTTTTTGTTTTACTGCAAATCAACATTGAAATGAAAAACAAGAAGAAACAACAAAACAGAATTGTAATTTTTCAGTTAGCTCTACAAGAACTAAAAGCAAGAAGTCCTCAAGCGACTGAAGCCATCCATATTCAAACAATTCAGCCCCTAGAAAGCACAACCACCTGGTGGGAGAGTATAAGACTGTATATATGTAGGAGCCATTCAGTTTTACCTGTGCTTCAAAAAAAGAGCCTAAAAGCAGACCTCATGAAAACCCTAACTCCTAAATTTTGCTTTCCATTCAAAGAAGACATGAACAATAGGAATCATGCAACTGAATCACAGGTCCTTTAAGTAAGCTGTGCTAATTTTGAGAACAAATGAAAGGGAAAACATTTGGCTCTGTATGACTGCATTCAATCTCCCTAAAAACTGGGTATTAATCTTATATTCTTGCATATATATTTTTTACACTAAATGTTCTGACACATTAATGCATAGTCTAGACTCAATAAAAAAGTATAGCCATGAGAGAGAAAACTAAGTAGATAACAACAGTGAAATAAACATTGTATAGTCTGCTACTTATGCAGAAAATTTTCACCCAGCTAGGTATAAACTTTCAAATTTTATTTCTCTGTTGGAAATGAAGAATTTTATGTATGCTGAGAACAGGAAACAACCTATATTACTTATTAATTTTAAAATTATTTTAATAAAGATATGTAATATTGCAATAACAAAGAAAACTATCCTAAACACAGAGAAAGGCAGCATTCTTGCAATAATCTAATCTAAAGTTGGAATTGATGCAAGTAGTTTTATCCCCAACAATAATGGATAATTTTCCTTAAACAATTTTTTACAATTTTTTACAATTTTTTACAATTTTTTACAATTTTGAATTGGGGTACGAAAAAAACTGCCACTGCCTATATTTTTTAGCCTATATTTTCATTTGCATAAAGTAATTTTGATATTTTAAATATTTTTCTTATTATTTCTGTTTTCATACTCAAATCATTCTAGACAGACTTCATGAAAAGTCACAGTCTGATAAATACTTAGAAGTTATCATATTAAAATTGATTTCCTTTTCCTAATGCCAGTGCTAATTCAGTCAGCAGTACAGAAGCAAGGGAATCTATTCTCTGTGATATCCTGTGCAGCAACTTAGTAGATTGAATTGAAGGAAAATAAATTTTGCATGGCTGTTGGAGAACAATTCTATGTAAAATTAACATATCATTTAAAGAACAGTTTTTCTCAAAAAGTGGAAAATCAATTTTTATTCAAGGAAGAAGAAGCAGTTAAGAAAAAAAATTGAAGTAGTCATCCTAATACAGATACCTGCCTTTGAATAAAACTATGAAAACAAGTGAAATTTTACCTTCAAATGAACTTAACAACATGACACCTTCTTAGCAGAGAAATAGACTATTTATAAAGGATGCAAAAATGTGTGTGGTGGATTTCAGACAAAAAGAAAGAAATATTTCCCCACCTATCCTTTGGCAGAACAGAACCATGAAGATAGTATTAAGTGTGACGTGAGGTTCTGCCTATAAAATTACAGAGGAGTCTAGAATATGAATCCAGAACAAATGCATAAGTAAGAAAGTAAACAAAAGATTCAAGTCTTTCCATTCAGAAGAATAAACTTGCAGGAAAATATAGTTCAGTAGAAGACCATGGCTATTATCATTCTAAAAAAAAAAAAGTGTTTATCGCAGTTGTCAAAAAATTGCAGTCTTATCTTGGTCACAAAAGAGAGCAGACATAAAGAAAATGCTCTGAATTCTTTATCTAAGAAAATATATTTTTGTGATATGGAAGGAATATGAATATTATGAATCAAGTACAAGTTTTATGTATATACCTACATTATAGAATCTAATTTTAAAAAGTGGAGAATTGCATATACGCGGAGAAACAAGAGACACATATATAAAACTAAATATTTTGCCATATGAGTTTTTACCTGGTTGAAAAATAGATAGGCTTCCATCAGTATGTCCAAATACCACCTTTCCTTTTTTCTTTGGATGCCATCTAAACAGACTGATATCTGACAAGAAACTGTGTGCTTCTCTATGCACAGTTACCCCGCTGTCAGGTCCTGAGATAGTCCAAATGTACAGAGGACCTCTGTGGGACACAAATGCAACTGCATCACCTGCATTCCAGCACCAGCCAAGGGATGCAGGAACTCCTGAAACATACAGGTAAACATAATAAGAACCAGGATTCAAAATTCAGTGTAGTATTCTTTGATCCAGTATCAGCAATTGTTCTGAAAAACAGTAGAAATAATTGTTCCTTATAAAAATTGCTAGACTAAAATTTAGAGAACTGTTTGAACATCTTATGGTGTCAAAGTAAACTACAGACTTCCAAAGGCAGGAAGTAAAATAATTGCCCAAATTACTTTTATGCTACTTTGATGGGTCATATTTCATATTTGTACTGCATCAGTGCCAAAGAAAATCACACATTTGAAAGAGGATAAGCCTGATCCTGCAAATAATACTTTCATTCATTCATTCATTCATTCATTCATTCATTCATTCATTCATTTGCTCAGAATTTCATTCAATACTATGTTTTACTTAAGTTATTTGCTACTAATATAGTAAAATACTGAGAATTTCAAAATGCCTATTTTAGCGAAATACAATGAAATTTAGAGATAAATCTAACAGAAGCAGATATTTGTGACAAAATTTGAAAGCTAGCTCCATAATACAAGGGACCTCTTGATACCTTCCTTCTGGATACATGACAGTTTTAATTCAGTTGTCTAATGCCTAACTGTAGGCAGTGCTATTTAAGAATTTTGATCCTAACATCTCCAACCCTCATTATCCTCATAACTTAATAATGTATGTCTGAAGGAATAAATGACAATAAGACAAATTCATCAAGCTGAAAACTTAAAACTGGATTTAGACACTTTTATATGGCAGTGTAAAAGGAATAAAAAAGAAACCAATAGAAGGTTTAAATATATTATCTTAAATTAGTTTCTAAAAATATTACAATAGTAATAACGACACTTCTTTCATGTGTAGTCATTGGGTGTAGTAGATTTTTAAATAAGCAATGTATTGAAAAATAAGTACCAGCATTTATATTAATGCATAAACTGATACAATGTTTCTTTAGGAATAGTTTACTTCACTGTGCAGTTTTCTTTTGCATGATATGCAAGATGTAAAAGATTTACAGAGTTATCCCTAAATGCTCTAGAGAGAACAGAGTAGGAAGTCCCAAAATAGCTTATTAGATCCTGAGATTTTGACTGTTCTTAGGTCACACTCACTTTCTAAGAATGAAAATGTTGGTGTCAAGGACACCTGATGAGATTGACTGTAAAAACAGAAATATAGGTACTGATTTTGACTAAACAGCATAAATCAGAACTGGGCAGGAAAATGTAACTGCAACACGGATGCTTAACAGCCTAGACTTGTAACACATTCTCCAGCAGTTTCAAGGCCTGAGACAAGATTCAGGTAGAAAAGGGTAGGATTAGGGTATTTAAACAAAAGCTGTTGACAAATTGTCAAATTGACTGATGATCTGATTGAATCTGTTAAGGATATCTTTTATTAAGTAATTTAGCTAAAGTCAGTGTGAAATTTATTATTTTAAAATTTAAATATTTAGCCTGTTATATAGTGATGAAAATAATGTTGGTTTTATTTCAGGTTTTTTTTTTTCTCCCCTGCTCAATGAGAAATCACTAGCAAAGTTAATTCTCGAATTGGTCAACTTCTTTAGAGAAAAAGAATAATGTCTTTCTTTACCAAATATGAAATGGCTGACAGCAATTTACTCAAACACACTATCATTATTTTCTAGAATGAATTGCAACAAATCTGACAAGAATATAGTGTTAGGCAATTGTTAAAACTCCAGCCTACCAACTATAGAGTTTACATTATATCAAGTATTTCTCATACCCACAGATCAAGCTGTATGGATAAAACAGATCTCCATGTCTAATATACCTTTTGTATTGTCCAGCTTGGCCACAACTTTCTGTTCATTCACATTCCAAATGATCACTAAATTATCTGCACTGGCACTTGCAAACACGTCAGGGTTGTGGGGACACCAAGATATGGCTGTGATCGTCTTCTTATGCTCAGACATAATCGCATGGAGCTTGAATTCATTGTATCGGTGATCCAGCTAAACAAATAGTAAATTTAATTTTAGAAATACATTTTTTGAAAACTTACTTTAAATACCTCTGGGTTGAAGAATACTTTATATAACAGTATTAGACTTACAGATGGATTTATTGTGCATTTAACTATTGCCAGTACCCCTCATCTCAATAAAATAAATTCTCATACATTTGACTTGGAAAGAAAGGTGCACGATATCCAACTATCCAAAAAACATGTCTACCTTCCTGTCACTTATAAATTATTATATTTCACTTAGAAGCATACTCAAACAATCTCAAAATGCTTTGTTTTAGGTATGGTAACAATCATTTAGTAATCTCCGAGGAGGTAAACAGGACAGAATATAAAAATGAGTTTGAAATCTTTCTCATTTTTAAATTACTTAGTACAGTTAAAAATATATTTTAAAAAAATGCCCAAACATGACACAGTAAATTTTGTTAATTTTAATCCTACTACCCATATAACTCTTAAAATGAGAGTGAGTACATCCTTTCTTTCCTCACATATTTCTCAATCTGAAAATGCTATGTCACAGCATTTCTATTTTTAATTAGGTGTTGAGGCACAGCTACAGTAAACTGCAGACGACCACAGTGCTGAAGAGTTCAGGCTCCAAATTAAATAAAGGTGGGTCACTGAATCCATAATTTTGAATTTTAATGAATTTTAACATTTTAATTCGCTGTGCAAAAGACTATTTTATACTACATACAAATGGAATTGTGGAATTGCTTCATTTCTCCCTCAGAACCCAGTCTTCTATCACTGACCTTCCCTCATCTCAAATGTTTGCTGCACTGTAAGCCTGTCTTCCAAAGATAATTCTTGACACATACAATTTCAGGGGTATCTTGAATGGAATATTGAGCTTTACATAGACATCTTCTCAGCAGCAACCATACTTGCAAAAGCATTGCAGAAGCATTTGTTGAAAGGGTTCAAAGTGAGATCAACAACAATGTAGAAGTGCAACTAATCTGGTAAACAGGAATAACCTTACCTGATAAATATAAACAGCAAGGGTAGCACAGTAGGCAAATCTGTTCCCACTAGCGGCACATATATCCTTGTTCCATGGCTGACATCCAGCAGCTAAAAGTCCCACTTGTTTCACACGTGACATTTTTGCCTTTAAAACAGAAATTTATTGGACTCCAAGATGACAAAATATTGAAGAATAATACACCTTTGTTTTGTTTTGTTATTATTTATACACGTCTACTTTAAAAATATAACTCTCCTGAGGTACAAATGAATGTATCTGAAATAAAGACGAGTATATGTTCAGAGGCTTCAGTGCCACTCAAGAAAGAAGGGTGCCTGATACCATTCACAACAATCCATTTGGAGGAAAAGGGGGGGGGCAGGGAGGGTGCAGCCCATAAAACCTTGAATAGTTCTTGATTTGTAATTGCTGAAACTGTTCATCATGTCCATTTTCTTCCGCAGTTTGGTTCAATACTTTCTCTATTGCAATTTAATGCCTTCTCTGCTCTCCCATTCATCTCCCACTGACAGCCAGACAAAAAAAATATATACTAATGGTTTTAGTAAAAAGTAAAACCAACATGTAGCAAGGTCCTTAAAACACTTGCATAGAACAACTCTTTATCATATGATCCTTCTTATTACCATCCTTTCTGGAGAAGCTTTCTAAATTTTCTTAATAGTTACTGTTTAACAAAAAAAGTTGGAGTAAGCTGTGAAAATCAAAAGCAAAGCTTGGGGTAACATTACTGTACAGCAAACTATGCTTCCTATGTCCAAAACAAGTCTCACACTACCAGCTGTGCTCAGAGTGAGAAAACTGACTTCAACATAAAAATGCAAGAAATGCTTTGCTAGGCCAGACCAATTATTTACCCAGCCTCCATTTCATTCAGGATAACGTCAACACATTACTTAGCAACAGAATGTCTCAGGGTCACATTTATGCTGTGGATAGATTAATGGACTGAGGGACTTTAAGTGGAAAAATATTACATAGAATATGGAGGATGACATCTGTAGGTCAAAGAGCTAAGTCTATAATCCTGAAAGAGGAGAGCTATGTTAAATTTACCAAGTGTTAGGTACTATTTCAAGCTCCACAAAGAAAAAGGAATTAATGAGAAATGAAACTTCAAAGGCAATCAAGTATTTTGAGAGAGCAACTGCTGATGAAGTGCAAGGGTTGGTTATGCAATACATTGCTGTGTAACAGTTTATCACAGATATTTTGCTGTAGATCACTCTTGACCTACTTGATGTCAAATGTATAGAGGGGAAAATATTTTTCTGGCCAACATTAGTATTAAGGCACGCACAGAACAAACTTTATACAGGTGTTGCAGTAGTGATCTGCAGTACCCAAAGGAACCTATGGGACACTATCGACTAAAAGCTGGTTGCCTAAATATTATCAAAATTTTATTTTAATCATTTATATAAGGGATAAAAAAAAATTGAATTATTAATTTTAAATTTTTCTCCTCTGCTTGGTGTATCTGCTTGGCAGGTAAACAGTAATGAATAATCATAGGTAGCAAATTCCATGACATCATGTTTTGCTTACTTTGGAAAGTGTGATAGAAAAAGAAAAAAATTGAGAGCAACTTATTTTGGAGGCTTCTTTAGCAGATCAGGATCAGTTGAATGTTTGAGACTGATCATCTCAAAGATATCACTGACCCTAGGTAACATGCTTTACCATTCTGCATGTGTACTAAATGACTGAAGGAAATTAAATTCTCACTTGTAACCTTTGAAAATTTTGGTAAAAAAGCCTGCAAAAGCAGAATAGAAATATACAGAAAAATAAATTACATGATACAGCTTTGTTGCAGACTTGTGTTTTGGCTGTTAGACTTCCTTTTTGTCTGTCAATATTATTAATTCTTCCAACTTCTGCAGCAAACTAGAGATTTCAGAGAGAACATTTCTATAAACTGCATCATCTTGCAGCTCCTTTGCAATCCATCTTATGTTCTGAGTCCCCCAGAGAGAAATTTATCTAATTATTTAAAGAATCAGCATCATCAAGTGGCAGAAATAGCCTCCAAATTTCTAATTTTGCCATTTAGTGTTCTCTACTGTTCAGTAAAATTATGAATTCCAGAGGTCCCTTCTGTGCAATTAAAGTATAAATCACATATGCAGAGAAATAATTTGATTTGGGTCATTCAGAACAGACTTCTAATTCCCATGAAAAAATAACTGGCACCATTAACAATCACTTTTTTCTGAAATTAAAGCCCCTAGTTCATTAGGTAACTATTTTATGAAAGCACAGAATACCTGAAACTAGAAATTTTGGGTTCTGTTCTTGATTCCGGGAAAACAATGCTTAAAACTCTAGATGTGTCAGCAAACTGATAAGGAACCTTAAAAAAAAAACCCATGGTGAAGTAGGAGAGAATTAATTGTAAAATATTAGATTATCATAGGTTTAGTTTGCAGGTTTACCACCTGTAAACCATCAATGTAAGATTGATAAAAAGTTGGTAACTATACAGAACCTGAGACTACACAACTATTTACTTCATAATAATAAAATATTTTTCTCACTTTGTACTGATACTCTTTTTTACCTTCTCATACAGGAGCTAAGAAGCCCTGATTTGCTGAAGTTTTAATCTGTAAGAAAATATGACTTAAGTCTTGTTTAAAATTAATCATAAAGCTAAGATCTCTTACAGATGCTAAACCAGAATTCCACAGATTTTTCTCTCTGAGTAACAACAGATTTTTCTTGTAGGATTCTGCAGTAATCTTTAAAAAAATGCTGCTAATAGATGAAATTTTTCAATTTTAGATGAAAAATGTTGCTCTGTAATATACTGTTATGTCACTGAGTTAAGAATTCATGCTTACTAAGTATTCTTAAACTTTGACTAGATTTTCCCTATTTAAGTATATGTAAAAAAGTTACATATCTAAAATATTCTGAGCTTTATTACAAAAAATATTTTGCATTTTATTTACTAATATTTATTGTTTTAAACTTGTTATCATTTCCTGCTCTTTGTAATGATATTCCATTTTACAAGAGGAAGCATTTGCCTTGAAATTCAGTATGCCAGTATCTAGAAGAAGAAATAACAGTTGTGTGGAATACTGACTTGCTGTCTTGTAGGTATCATCTATTAAAGCAGCTTCCTGCAGATCTTTTAAAACATTATAGATTTCTGTTAAGCATACTTAATAGAGTAAGCAGAGTATAAAAGAGAAAGATGTATTCATCGGAACAGCCTGAGTAAAATGACAAAAATGTAGAAATGCAGCATAACCGAATATATGTATGATTTCACACATGGTGCATTTTTTATACAATGGAGATTTTTTATACTTTGTAAAAAAGCATTTTATTTTGAAATAAGGGATCTACAGGTAACTATATTTGACTCTTAGGTATACAATGAAAAAAAGAAGCCCTGTGCATGTAAAAAACGTATACCAGATTGGGAAAGCTGTGTGTGCCCACAGTTTCCAAGGAGATGAAGAGGGAGGACAACAAAACCCTTTCTTTTCAATTGGTAGATGCAGCAATATTCTAGGTCCTTCCTTGTTGCTTAATATAGAAAAAACCCAAACCAACAACCAACCACATTAAACTGAAATTCAGTATATCATAAATATTATTTTAAAATAACAATTGAATTGACTAGATACATACCATGGCTTTATATCCATAACCTAAAGAAAAATGCCTAATAATCCCTACCTTAGCACAGAGACCATTTTTTGCAAAGGACTTTAGAATTTCCATGTTCATTCCAATACCTTGTTGTTCCCAAAAATGAAAAATACTGTTCTGATTGTACAATGAAATCAGTTTACTTGACAAATGGAGGAACTAACCCTTGATGTTCACAGAATAATGCAGTTACTACAGGATGCAGGAGAAAAACTTGAGTGTTGTGTCATATCACACACGAAAACAGCAGTGTCAGTAGCCTGGCAACTGCAGCTCTTTAACAGGCACAATTTTATTTTTAATCAATCTCCTTTTTCTCTGCTCCAGCTACTCAGTGTATTTAATTGCTCACTGTATTTCCCAATTACAATACAATAACACTTGCAGAATAATAACAGCTCTTTAAACCCATCACTTAACACTTTTATTATCAATATAGTGCTTGCATGTTATCAGTATCCATAAATGTCTAACCATCAAGCACAAGCAACAACAGATGCTCACATGTGCTTTGATTGTGGTCCATGTGGTGCATGACCTATCCAAATGAGTCCATATGCAAAATGGCATGCACACAAAAGTGGATATAGAGGATCCACTCTACAGAGTAGCCTAATGTTAATCAATATGCTTCCGTGTTTACAAGGTGGACTTTCTTTCTTTAGCCAAGCAGCAAAATGCTAGTGTCCTCTGCTTCTGTTCACTCTGCTGTCATTATCTTCCCATCAGGTTTGTATATTTTCTTATGAGGGAAGCTTGCTGTCACTCCTGTATGTTTGACATATAAAACTTATATCTCATCCACACTATTGTCCCAAGGTACCAATATTTTTGTCAGCAAATCAATGATAACATAATAGTTAATAAGATCTTTAGTGATATAAAGACATTATATCACATTATATCTCCTTAAAGATATTAGGCAAATTTACCCAACCTTGGGGGGAAATCCATTGGAGATGAAAATGTCCCCCATGAACCATAGGATTTCAAATTCATTATCTTATCCAGTGGGACCAGTTAGAAGCACCAGATAATGGACAATCATTTTATCTTGCTAAAAGCATGAAGGTCTTCAAACTTTTTAAGAAATCTTGTTATGTCTGCAAGACAGAGCAGAAAATGACTTCTGACTGAATGTCTGCATCAATAGCACTGAGACTCATGTAAAAACACAAACATAATTAGTACTGGTGTTCTTCCACTGGGGCTGGGAAATACCAAGCACATTATAGCAATGTTAAGAAATTAAATTCTCAGTAATTTGTCCAGACCCATGAAATAATGGGTAATTGGAAATACGCTGGTACATAAGGAAATGATCTGGTATATATGCAGATTAAAAGCCAATAGACAACTTACAATATGAAAACTTTGACAACATAAACAAAAGTTCTTCCTACTTTGGAGTACCGCAAAATGCTAACGAATTTTTAGTCTTGATGTGGCTTAATAAACAGCAATTACTAATACAGGTCTCTGAAAAGTCTGAGACAACACTACTACTCAAGTACTCAAGCAACTGCTTCTGGGCAAAAGATGAACAAAGTCTGACTATATTAGTAGTGGCAGTCACAATGTAGAAGAATGTAGAATAATTACATAGGTTTATATGTGTACTTCTCTACACAAGTGAAACCCTTCATACTTCCCAGAAGAATTCTACCAAGGTAGTCTACTGCTTATTAAAGTGACAGGCTGGTTCCTAGTTTACCACTAAGCATAGACAGTTTACAAAACCTGCAAAAAGTTTTTTCGAATTTTCTATATCATCCATGGCACCCAGGCAACATACGGCTCCCAGATAATCAGAGGGCTAACCATAGTCAGGAAGAGGGCACCTTGGAAAAGGCTCTGACTTTCATCAAGATTCCTCAAAAATACCAGATGTTTTGGAAAGACTCTTGCAACTGGAATTTGCAGATGACATTTCCTAACCTACGACAACCTAGCAAGCATTCCAAATGTGCATTCACTTATCTAGACACTGACCAGGAAAAGAATACTCTGATTTAAAAGATCATTTGAAATGAACAAGTGTTCTACTAGTGTTCACAGTCATTTTAAACCTCTACAATAAACTTGGACCCAAATCACTACCAGAACTGATTTAACCACAGGGTCTCTGGTTTCACAAGGGAAGAAGTGGTGAATCTTTCCGTAAAGTTTGAAACTTGAAATCACAACTTGAGAATGTTTTAGAGAAACACACACTCAAAATAAAACCCAAATATATTCATCCAAGACAGATACTCTGCTTAAAAAACATAAGGCAATAACATTTAAAAAATCATAACAAAGTAAGTCTTACAAAATAGTGGTTTTGACTGTCTTGACTACACTACTTGTATATTTAACTAGAACACCCTTTAATGTGCAACTTGAAAAAGATAGTCTCAAGAGCCATAGGTTTGAAACAAAGCTGGGAGAAATGCTGACATTTATAACAATACATCACCAGCAATGTTGGACTACACATCTAATCGATATGAAACCCTCTAGCAGTGATAACAAAGCCATTATCTATGGAGTATTGCTTAATCATAGTTTGCAGATAACGGGTGTAATACACAGATATATGTATACTACCATGTCTGATCACAGTATGAAGCATCTAAGAGTCTGCTTAAGTTTCTGTTCTCATCTTCCAATACAGAGCTACAATCACCGGAAGATTGCTCTACTGCTGTTAAATTGGCAAGACTGGTCTGATTTTAGATAAAGTTACCTCTTGATACATCTCACATCTGAATCCCTGATGACAGCTATTAAAAGGTAATTCTACATCTGAATCATCCATATCATGAGTGACATGTAAAATGTCACAAAGTGGAACAGTATTAATACCTGCCAGTTTTTTACACTTATGAGCATATTGCTGGCATTATCAAGTAATACACAATAATACAATGAAAGCAGCTGCTTTCAACAGTGTCTCCCACAATCTAATTCAGTAGCTGACCATATACTGTGAAAACAAGAAAAATAAATCACAGAAATATAAAGTACCATAAAAGAGCTTAATACATTGAAAGAAATATGACTTATATTCATTTCCCACCAAAAATCTATGAAAGCAGATGTAGACATGCAGCTAATAAACGCTAAAAAAAAAAATCCAAGTTATCCTGCAAATGTTGCTATAGTAACAACTCCTCCTCAGAAAAATGTTAATAAAAACATAAAGCTGCCCAAGATACAATTTGGAAATGACCCTAGATGAATTTAATATCTCCCAAATATTTTTGGTTTACCCTTTTACTAATTATAACTATTTTATTTTACCACATGCATGGTGTATTAATGCCTTCTAATACAATAAAATGAAATTTTTGTTTTTCATCTCATTGCATAGGAAAAAATTACTTCTTTTTTTGCTAAATTACACAACATAAAAAATGCAAGTAGGTGGTTGTCACACTTCCAGTACCTTTTATCCAGCTAGCAACATTAATTTTCAAAAAATTCATTTTGGATATGCTTTATTTATGATTCCAGACCTCACTAAAATGACTAAAAATCTCTTCCTAGTACCAGTATAAAAATGCTACTTTTGATACTATCAATAAAATAATAAAGAGCAGCTTAAAGAAGAAAAATATAAAAGTAGTAAAAGAGAAAATATTACTTTAAGCAATTCTTACTCTTTGTTGTCCTTCATACCAATCATCTTCATCAAACCAGTGGGAAATATATGTCATCCATGCCATGAAAGAAGGTGCAGTTGAAATAAAAAATACAGAACCTGAACACATATAAGTAAAATAAGTCTTGTGCTAAAATTTACTCAACACTACAACAAGCTACTCATAGATCAGATCTGAAGTTTGTGGTATGATTTGAGATTAATAAGTTTTAAATTCACAAATATATGATCTGAAATACTTTTAACAGCAATTTAAATGTTCTACCTACTGGATTTTCTAATGGAAAACAGAAATCAATACTAAAACAATTAATAGAATATATATTCCAGTATTTAAAATTAAAGCAGTTTAGTGCTTCAAGATTGATTTTGCTGTGCTTCTGAGCTCTGAAAATGAGGTGCTGTTTGAGTCATTCTTATCTGTTTCCTAAAAAATTACTTTCCTTTTTTAAAAATGTACAGTCTACAAAATATAGTTCAGTGCACAAAAGCTTATACTGAAATGTAAAATATCCTTGGAATCATGGGAAATGATGTGTTTTGGTTATGCAGGGAGTGGTTTCAATTGACACCGTAGGAGGGGCTAAAATTATCGCAAATACCAAGCATTGGTTTTTAAGAGGGGGAAAAAAAAAAAATCTTCAACTCCATTGTTCACAGCCAGCAGAGCCTAAAGGGCTCAGCTGCAGCCACCATCGCTGGCTGAAAAATGTAAAAAGCCTAATTTAACTAATTCATCGGAATGGATCTGCTTCTTTTCTCTTCCTCGGAGGAGTTTCACATATTTGACAGCATTTATTCCTCCCACAGGTAGTATCCTTTTCTGGTATGCTTCCAAGATTCACATTAGATTTCACAGTGCATTATGCCAGTGAAAATGAAAGGTAAAAAGGAATAAAAGCTGTACTACCACATTTCAGTACTGCAGCAAGATATTTCATCAGCTTTGCTGTTTAGAAGACTTTATCATACAAATCTTTCTGACTGCATGGTAACAGCAACTATCAAATCCTCAACGGAGATTGTACAGACCTAAAAACCCTCCCAGTTTCTTAAGAAACCTAGGATCCAGACAACCTCTGCCTTTCTATACTGACTTAAGATGCTGTTCCCCATCATTTGTAATACAATAAATGCAAAAACTAAACAGAGAAGTCCATTGTAAAATTGAGAAATAAACAAAGCAAAGTAGGAAAAGAACATCTGCAAGTACCAGATACTAACTGGTAGACATTACTTACCATTTCCACAGAGCAATTCTGTGTCATTACCTGTCCTACTCCAGAATGTGTAGTTTCCATTAAGGCTACTGTATAGGCAGGTGACATTCTCCAGGGGAATAAAGAAAAGCAGCAATACTTTTGGTTCCCAACCTCTGACTCAGAAATTCTGACATCCAAGGAGAAAAAAAAAACAAAACCCAACCCAACCCAAAAATACAAACCTCACACACAAAACCATAAGTATTTAAATCAAGACACCCAGTAATAGGAAGTAGCATTCCAAGTTTATCATTTTTTTTGTAGTTATACTGTTCTCCATGCAAATGGATACAGACACAAGAATATACAGAGGAACTTCCTACAATACTGCTGAAATTTTTCAAATTACTTACAGTTTGAGATTTCAGCTCGAACATTAACTATGCAAAGTACACAGAATTGCATGGTCTCATAAACTGCATGAGAAATATAGGACTAATTCAGCCACCTCGAATCACAGTGCTGAAGAAATCTCCAACCATAACCATGGTCTATGAGTAAACATAAAAAACATGACTGATGTACCATTTCTGTGAAAAAAAAATTGTTAAAATTTATTCATATTATTACCACTTGTTACACATGAAAATCATGGTTTCCAGTAAATTAATACTTGCCCATTAAGGAAAGTTTTTGCTTTCAGGGTGTTCTGTCTTTTTTGTAAGGGCACATAGTATCACTGAGAATCTTGATCAAAGAATTACTAGTACAATAGTAACAAACTATTTAATGCCTGTGTATTGGTTTTGCAGGGCCTGGTTTTTGGTAGTGGAGTGGAGGGGGCACAGAGGGGGCTTCTGTGAGAAGCTGCTGGAAGCTTCCACCATGCCTTGCAGGGCAAATCCCTGGTGGCTCTGAAGATGGACAGGCTGCTGGCCAACGCTGGGCCAATTAGAGATGTTGATAACACCTCTGTGATAACATATTTAGGAAGAAAATCAAAACCAAGTGCTCAGGTTTTCTAGCCAGTGAAGGTGAGAACAAGTGAGGGAAACAACGTGGAGACATCAAGGTCAGGGAAGAAGGAGGGGCAGAAAATACTCCAGGCGTT
>VYXF01005748.1:160440-189531 GCA_013397295.1 Polioptila caerulea | reverse complement strand
TGATTGAGTGACCGCTCCGTGCGGGTTCCGGCTGGGGCGGCGGCTGGGGAGGGGGGGGTTCAGAACTCGCATTCCCCATTACTGTGAGGGCACCAGAAACCAGCGCCAGGAGGGAAGGGCGGATTTTGCGCTCCCCGAGGATCTCCGGGGGGTGCTGCTCCGTGCCCAGACGTCCCAGTTGTCAAGCCAAGCAGTGTGAAGTGACATGAATATTGACTCATTTAGCTGTAGCTGCACGTCGTTCGCAGAGACCGTGGCTCCATGCTGAGGGGCTGAAAGGAGCTGGAGCCACCAAACGCATTGCACCAGACCCCGCTCCACCTGGAGGTATCACGTACAAACGTGGGTTCATGATTCACAGACACTTATCGGGCAACATCCACTTGTTTTTCTCTTCTACTTTTTCCCTCCTCCAAATGTTTGTGCAGCTGGGTGGTGGCTTGCAGTGTGGAACTTGTTTAGTGAAAAGTTTTTTCTTCAAATTATATTTCAGACAGAAGAATTTCCTGGTCCAAGTCAGTTTATCACCATTGCTGTGTTTGTGTCAAAGTGATGCTAACAGTGCGAAGATACCCAATGGATTGTGAAACTACAGTCCCAAAGAGAGTTTTTGATTTCTTTCAATAAAGCTAACACAATCCACTATACCTGACATGTATGCACACTCAAATAAGAAAATGTCTTCTTACCCTGTTCTTTGCAAAAAAGCCATGTGTTACTTGAGAAGATTTGTTATACCATGCAATTTCTGACAGACTTTTCTTTAGCAGAAGGAACAGAGGAGAGGTGGATAAGGAATCACTTTGTCTATGATTTACTGGGGAGAAAATTTACAATATACATCACCTGCCAGCGAAACTTTTCTTTAATTTGCATCCTTCCTTAGAAGACTACTCTATGTTTTAACCTAAATGATCTTGAAGATCATAGCAACCATACTTGGTCATAGTCTCAAGCACTATCTATTTTCCATATCCAACAACAGTCAGTACAAGAAGTGGGTGCAGACAGAGAATAGAACAAAAGACCCTTAAATATTATATTAGAAAAGCTTCTAGCAGAAGTAAATGCAAAATATATAAGGAAAAGAAATTAATTCTTTCACTTTTGATATTGTATCTTTTGGCAATTATAAACTATGAGATTCTTATACTAAATGTTGAATTCAAGGTCATGGTCCTGCACCCCATACATTTATCCACCATCCTTGACTTTTGATCTCCAAAACATCCCACAACACTGATGTTTTAAAGTCAACATTTGCATTTGTTATTTCTAAAACACCCATCTGGAAATCTGTGTTCTCCCTTTTTAATAATAGATAGCAAATAATTTTCTGTTCAATTTTTGTCTGTTCATGCTTTCCTAGCTCTTTTCAGCCAACTCTTCCACCAGTTGAAGAGATGTAGCCTATTTTCACTCTTGGTAAGATCTAATTGATAAATTCAAATTTTCACACTTGTTGTCTTCATCTTTTCTAGTTAAACTTTATTCTTTTGGCCTAGGGTGACTGTACCTCCCTAGAGGTTATACTTAGAAAAGTGTTGGTCTGTGGATCAAAGGACAGGTTCACAGGTTCACAGTACAGTAAAAGAGGATGATTCTGATTCGAGGGACCTTCTGAGACAATCTAGTCAAAACTCCTGTCCAAAGCGGGGTGAACTGTAGGACAGGACAGATTGCTCATGGTTTTATTTTGGCAGTCCTCCACAGAACCAACTCCCTTTTATTGATGCCTTTCTTGTGTTGGGGGCCCAAAACTGGAAGCAGTATTACAGATGTGGCCTAAGAAGTGCTTAGTAGAGAGAAAGAAGTTGAAGATGTAAAACAGAAAACAATTTTAGTACTTTATCTTTCACATGATACGGATAGAAACCTTTTCTTTAAATAGAACTAATCATATTTGAGTGCATAAAGTAAGTTTCTCTGGATTCTGAGATTATATTTAGCACTGCAATCTCTGTTATGTTGTGTTTTATTTTAGTTACTCGGAAAAAAATTAGAATTTTTACTAGAGTTTTTACTATTAGGAGTCTTGATTAACAGGCATACCTAATAACTCCTTTATGCAAGGTGTCTAGCTCTACCACACTACTAAGAATAAATCCTACTTTTTCTAGCTTCTCTGTGACTTTCAGCTCAAGAAATAAAGGCATCAATGTGAAATGCGGTAGTTTGTTGTCATTCATGTCCACCATACACAGTCTTATCTACAGCATTAGTTGTAGTTACTAGAGCCTTAAATTTTTGCAGAATTTTTTCTTGTTTTTTCTCAGTCACTGAAAGCTAAGCGTAAGTTTATTCAGCTTTTTGTTTCTTATTCTTACCAGAGCTCTGTATTTTCTCCTGCACTTGTTTTATTAAAGGAAGATACATTTATCTTAATTATGAATATTCAATAAAACTAGTAGAAATAGAAATTTAAATGGGTTGAAAATGGAATTTCAATTTCCACACATGTCGAGTCAAGGAGTACTTAGAATTTTGGTAGCTTTCATTTTATTCTTATGATATGAGTGACCTCTGGTGGGAATATGTAAATATTATTTTAATTTCTCACTAAGAATATGGGGTTTTTTCCCACTAGTGATCCTATTCACTTACTACCTGGCAGAGAACATATGTCTTTCTACCTCATGTTAACTGAGGTAGGAATTATATCCAGCAAATTATTTCATGGAGAACTCAGACTGATGGTTATCTTCCCCTGTTTTTTCTAAGTCCTTACTGAAAGGGGCCAAAATGAGAAAATACTTGAAAGAAACTTAATTCCTTGTGTTCATACAGTTGTTTTATTAGGTGCATACAGTCTCTGTTATGACTAAAATCAGCAACATTTCATGAACTATTTTAAGCAGAGGAATTGCCACCTTGACAATGGTGTTGATGTTTGTTGGTAGTTACAGCATTGGGATTGCCTAGAATTCATTTCAGGAAATGGAATGCGATGAGCCCAACATTTGCAAATGAGATCAGGCCAAATCAGAAAGCACCACTTGTCCTTAGTGACTTGCACAGTGTAAACTTTGAACAGCCACAGCAGGACATGAGGAAAAAGGTGACAGACCCTTCCTGGCTGATGGTTAGTGGTAGTTTTCAAAAAGCAGTAACCAGTAACAAGCTGGCAGACAGGCTCTGGTTACCAAATCTAGCACTTGAGTGAGACTCACTTTGAAGTGCTGAGCCAGGAGGTCATTACTGTTTTTTGTCACAGGACCCCCACAAGATCTTCCACTGTCTTGCACTGTGGAAGTGTTCAGTAGCTCAGTTTCCAAGAGACTAGGAGTTTAGGATAAAATTAATAGTTTGCTCTAATCTATTGAATGAATTGCTTAGATCATTACTGACTATAATGGAAATTTTAAACACCTAAATTTAAACCATCTCCAGATGGTTTAAAATAGTGGTAGCAGATGTTTAGGCTAGGTAACATCGCTGTCCTGGAGTGATACACTCACCATAGGACCCTTGCATATTGCAGAACTACTGGCCCAGGTAACATTGAACCTGAGAAGGTTAAGGCCTGTGCTGTGCTGTGCTGTGCTGTGCTGTGCTGTGCTGTGCTGCACATCCCACCAGGCTCTCAAGCCTGTGGCTGTAGAACAACTATCAGCTAGCTGATGACAGAAGAGACTGTAAGCCTGCTCCCACTTGGCACCTGCTGTCTTTGCTATTACCTAGAAGCACAGTAGGGAGTTTTCCTGCAGATATCTTTCCTGTTCAGGAGTAGAAATAATGAATATAGTTATATGTATGTAAAAAAAAAATCTATAGTAGCTTAAATGACCAACATGGGGTAGCCTTTTCTACAGGCAGGGTCTGCATGGTGTGCTGCGCACTGACCAGGGGCCTGTTCAATGCTGTACAGTTTTGAGCTCTAAGCATCTAAAGGAAGGCAAGATTGCCTGCACTATTCTCTATTTCTTTATTTTTTAGCTATTATAAAGAGCATTTTAACTTAAGCTTTGCAGAGTTCAAGTGCCTTTGTAACTGGGAGCATAATGGACCAGTATCTTGTAATGCAAAACACCTCCTTTTCTATTTTTTTTCTTTTTTTCAGAAATACTAGTGGGATTTCTAGTCTACAGAGAAGAAGGAAAAAAAAGTAATCTAGAGGAAATATTTTAGAATCGAAAAAGTGTTGAGGCTTCTCTGGTTTCCTTCTTCAAGGTTTGTACAGTTCCAATTGGTTTGGCAGAATTCCTTTGAGGTAGAAAATGCAAGGAGCCAGCAAAAGTAATTATAGGTAACTCCTTTTATTATAGATCAGAATAGATAAATTTGATGCACTGGAATAGAGGTTCCCTGAGACCTTTGTGCTCTTAAACATCTGTATAGGAAAAAGCTCTTAGCAAGAGTACGTACAAGCCTTTTTGTTAAAGGCAGTACCTACGAATATAATTATATAATATATAATTATGTATGTGCTCAGGCCCTACAGCAGAAACTGATGTCTATGTATGGGTCTCTACAACCAAGATCTATGACTAAACCATTGAGATTCTATTTGAGTTCCTTATTTCCTTGTTACAATGTCTTCTGTAGCAGCTCACTATAACATTTTCAAAGCATAACAGAATCATCAGGGTTGGAAGAGACCTTCAAGATCATCAAGTCCAACCATCAATTTTGCATCATTAAAAATCAAATGCACAAACCTAGGATGATAAACCCAAGATAATAAACCCAAGAATTAACTTTTTTAGCTGTACTGGATCTTATAAGATGCGCTAAATGGACCCTTTGATGTAGAAGTAGTGTGTTCTCCCTCTTGATTGCTTCCTTCTTCTCCTGCATATCCTTCTTCAGAGGTAAGGAAGAAAGAGAGAAAGAAGGATGGGTATAAATTTTTCTATAATTTAACCCCACTAACTCTTATTTCACAGGTAGTAATCATATTTTATCTCATATACCTTATTTCATGCATTTTTAATTAAACTTTCCTATCTCACATTTAGCCTGTGAACACATCTTACATTAAATCCTGTGAACTAGGTTCCTTTCTTTTTCGTCTGAATATCTTGACACTATTTTAAACTAAGAGATTAGATATGAGAAGCTATGTGTTAATGAATTCTATTTTATAACAAGTAGGTGATCAATTTTTTTAGTTTTAGATAACTGCAAAAGCTGGGGTAATATCAGGCCTTTAATGATAGACAAATTTTCTACTCGTTTTTAGTAAGTCTGCTTGGAGAAAGGAAGAAGCTGTACAACTGCTTCAATAGCAACAATAGATGCCAGCTGTACCATAATTTTGTGTTGTTTTATATCTATTGTTATTCATGCTGCAAGCTCTTAACACTTCCAGTGAACTTTGATATTGTGTCACCTCTAAGGCCCAGATCTGCCAGCAGAAGAACCAGATTTATCATCATACACCAAGATTGAAATCACCCCTTTGGCTAGGAAAGTCTGCCATGCTCAAACAGCAATGGCTGGATCCAGAGAAGGTGGGATTAGGTGATTTCAAATACAGTGCTGTGCCCAGTGCCAGCAGGTGTGTGGGCCATGGAGCTCCCTGGGTCGTGCCACAGGACAGGGATATGTGGTAGAGCTGTGTGCTGTGGGCAGGGACCATGCAATGATGCTGTAGGATGATACTACAGAGCACATGGCATTTGTGGGCCAGACGTCAAGAGGTGGAGACTGGAAATTGGTTGAAGTCAGGGTTTTCTGGTTTTGCTGAACTTCAGTGTTGTGGTAGTTGTTCATTATTTGTACTTTAAATTGCATAACTACATTCTGATTTCTTCTCTCATGGGTTTATGAAATAATTTTTTTAGAGTTCTTACCATATCTCCCCCTTCTGTTCTGCCTCCTTCTTGCTTCTTTCAGTCCCTCATCTGCACCTTTTATCCTGGAGAAGCTTTTCAGTGACCAGATCATAGTTAATTTTCTTCTAGCCCTCTTCCTAATGTGCCTTTTAGAATGTTTCCATCTACCTCAATGTAGCCTCTCCTTAGCAGGAGTTCTCTCTTCTTTTCTTTCATTTTCTTCTACTGTTATCTCTTGATTATAAGTAAAATCTGACAGCTAAAATAAGGGATGGTAATATAGTCAATACACAGTAAAATTACATCAGGGTGTGACAGTTCTGAGTTCACACACCTTTTTTTTTCTGTAGAAAAACATTATGAGCATTAATCCTTCATATGCAAAAAATGGAAGATTAAAGAACAATTCTGCTTAATTAGGTTTTCTTTCGATCTTTTTTTCCTTGCACTTCCCTCCTGCTCTCACCCTGATGCTATTCAAACTCTTTAGTTTTCATGGAATAAAGTAGTATATTATGTTTCTTGTCAAGTGCTTTCATGCAGGTATAATTTCTTAATGCTTTCTTATTCATCTCTGGAGGCTACATCAGTCATTTGCAAGAAAGCAACCCAGTGGATGTAACTGGAACAGGACCAAGTTCCAGAACTGAGATCTTGTTGCTTTCCAATTTGGAACATCATGGCATCTACATAAAATAAGGATAATATTATAACTGCTTTTATAGGAGCAATGCATCTTAAAAGCTGCCTTCTAGAGAACTTTATGGTAGTAAGATCCAAGAGTAATGAATTCCAACTTTCATTATTCCACCTTTCATTATATCAAACAAAAGTTTTATCCCTGATTTCAATGGGGGCAAGATTGTGCTTGGACATACTTCAAACAGAAATATAAGGTCTGTTTTCAACACATCTTCAACATGATAGAATTTACTGAAACATCAAACATACTGATAGGAAAGTACAGCAGAGCTGCTGTAGTAGATAAATGCATTGTATGATTCATGAAACATAATGCAACACTCAAAAAGGGTCAAACATTTTTTTAGTCTGCTACACTTGTTAAATAATGGCAAATATATGCTTGACTTGCCTAAATGAACTAAACATAAGAGTAATGTACCCTTCAACAAAAGAGCTATTTTTTTCCTTTCATAATGCTGAACATTTCATAATTCAGTATCAGTGGATGCACCAGTACATTCAGTAGAAGCCAAATCTAGTATTATTCTGTACCAGGTGATTTACATTATGTACCAGATGATTGTTATAATGTCCCCTTTGCTGCATAGCTGAAGCTTAAAAGCAGGTAGAGCATTCTGATTTTCTCTTTTATCTTGAAGTAGTTAAGGATATTTTTTAATTCCCTGCTGTTTTTACTCTTCCCCACCCCCCCTTTTTCCACACTTTTTTCTTTATGTTCTTGTTCTGTGCTATTTTTACCTGTAGATCTGGAAAAGAAATGTGTTTTCCTCTCTGACTGCAAACCCTGCAACTTTCAGAGCACTTGTCTCCAGTAACCATCTCAATGTTTTTGCCTTGTTGCTGAGAGACCCCATCTCCTGACTCAACAAGCCCTTCTTGTAGAACCTGAGAGTTTCATTCAACACTGCTGAGAAACAGAGAAAATAGGAAGGCTGGCTTCGTGGATGGAGATGTGCTTTTTCAGGATTATTTGAGTATTTGACTGGGGAATCTGGAAGAGTAATGTTATCTTGTTTGCAGAGGAATCAACCCCCACAGAGAGTGGTGGGCTGATTTTCAGGGTTTTGTTTGTTTTCTGCGCTTCTTTTGTTGTGTTTGGTTTCGGTCTAGGGTTGCTTTTTTAATGGGGGGGCGGGATGTTCTATAAATTGCTCGGGTACCTGCACGGCAGGATGTTGTGATTTTTCTAAGAAATGGTGCTTGTCCCTGTAAAACACAGGGCAGTGACAGTATTGCTGACTGCCTCACCAGCTCTGCACCTCGTTCAGGCTTGTTTATTTATTGCACAACAGAAAGGTAATCCACATTTGGTTTGCAGCGTACGCCAGTGACATCACCGATTTGGCGCTGCTGAATAACCCGAGCCGACGGCTGTCCGATGCGACGCGTTTCTTCAAGGCTTTCTTTGCAATGTGGTCACGTCCCGATACCAAAACTTCTCAGGCCAGCTATCTAAAAGATGCACCAAACAAAAAAACGAAAAGAGAGGAAAGAAATAACCGAGCAGGGCGCGAACCCGCTGCGGCGGCGGCGGGCGGGGGNGATTACGTCATCTGTTTTTAAAGCGAGTGGAAATCCTTTTTCCTTGAGAAGTGAAGGGAGGTTGTTTTTCCCGAAGCCTCCTGCAGGTGGAGAGCTGGAGGATAATTTTGAGGTCTGATGGCGAGCCCGTCATGCGGCGGCACACAGAAGGCAACGCAGCTCCTAATCTTAGACAGGGATTTCTTGAAGTCAAAATTGTCGATCTTGATTCAAGCCGCCGCCTCATCGTAAAAACAGCCTTTTTTTTTTTTTTTTTTTTTTTTGTTTAGACTANTTTTTTGATTGATTAGAGCTGTTTCTGTTCACAGAGGAATGCATTTCGTATGAAAACCAGCACTTCCATTGGACAAAGCCGAAGCTTCTATCAGCTTCTCAGAGAAGTCCCCCTGTAGCTCCCCTCCGGTGTTACAAAACATTGCCGCATGAACCAAATACAATTGCCTCAAGAAATAGTCCTGGAAGGTGATTGTTTCTGTCTTTATAAGCACATGAAGCAGTCCAGTGGTTGCTTCAGAGCTGGGTAGACAGTGGCTCAACAAAGTTGCAGTAATCAATTTTCTGGTAAAGAAAATAAAACGCACTGCTAGTAAGGAGGGGAAAGGGAGCATGTTGAAGAAGGCTTGTTCCAAAATGCTGCTTATGAAATTTGCAAAATTTTGATGATCTTTGAAAAGAAAAATGCTCTCAAGTGTGAAAAAAACCCCAGAAAACCAAACCCTTTTTGTAATACCATCCTGAGTAATTTTTGTTTTGTGAAAATTCTGTTGCTAATAGTGAAACCGATTAGGGTACTGTCAGATATGCTTTGATACTGTGTGAGAAAGCTAGTGCAATCATTGAAATTATTAGCATAAGGAAAGAGAGGATGATAATAGCATAAATGAAAGAAGGGACTGGGAACAGGAAAAAATATTGATAATACTGAAAAAACTTTGCAAGTGACTTATGTCAAAAACTCCCCGCTTTTATTAATAAAGCAGATTAAATTTCACCGGTATCCTAGGTAAACATGGTTTCTTTATCTGGATATTATTTCATCTTACTGAAGAGTTTTTGGTTTGCTTTTCTCCCCCAAATCACTTAGATTCATTGGCAGAATTCCTGTATTCTGAGAGGAAGAATTTTTCAGCTGACTTTTAAAACTATAATTATTTCAAAAAACATAGTAAAGATACTAATTTGAGATTTTTGCTCATCTTTCAGTGTAAAAGTTCTGTGGGTCATGGGACATAGCTAGTCAGGGTATTTTTGTAGGTATGGACTTTTGCATTCTCTTCTCCCAGTTGTGAAAATATAGTTGCAAAACTAAATCTAGTTTATGTTGGTAACCTTCTCTTTCCAAAGTTCCTAGGAAATTATTACCTGTCTCTGCTGATTAATATATGACTTCAACTGCAGCAAAAATTGGTGAATAGAGTCACCATGTAGGACACAGATGTTGAATTTAAAGATGATTATGATGACGGTTTTCCTCACCCAAGTGATGCTAGTATGATGAGTGTTGATGAGATCCTGTCACTGGTTCTACTGGATTTTGTTCCTTTAGAAGATGTTAGAGCCTATGCAGTAGAGGAGATACAGTAATAGGAAGCACATTTTGAAGCAAAAACTCCAGGCAGAAATGGCAGGGGAAAAAAGTCTCTTTCTTTCAAAGTGTTGCTCTTCATATTTTATTGTATGAATATTTGCATTGGTGCTGGGAGGCAACTGGAAGAGTAGCCCAGGAAAACACTTAGCTGAGAATGATGAAATTGAACTTATTGGACCAAGAGTTTTCTTGAAAATAGAGTTTGAAGTGTAAGATTTATTTGCTTTTGTATTATTTGGGCAATGAGAAGAAAAGGTTTTAGTTTGATCTGCAGGATTTTTTCATTTCAAAGCATGATACTGATCAACAATTAAATACTTTCTGAGCAGGTCAATGTCGGGTCTTTCATACCAGAAAACTGTTAAGACTGTCTGAAAGTACTGATATTGATACCAGTACTTTCAGGCTGATAGTCTGAAATATCTGAAATGTTTATTCAACCTTTGCCATAGCCCAGAGAATGGCATATCCTTGGACCAGATCTCCTTCCACAGTCATCTTCTGAGAAAAGTGTGCTTTCTGAACAGTTCTCTTATATTAATGACCCAATAATATACTAAATATTGACACTGAGTGTCATAAATTGTCTCTGTCTGTAGGCAGGTACAGTTTGCTTGTATGTAATATAGCTAATATACCTACTGTTTTTCCATTTTAAGATTTGAAAGTGATCTCTTAAGGTGGTCTCTTTGGGATTCTAGTCATTAGCTTCCCAGACCTCTGTGCCTCCTGGGGAAGTTTGGGGGAGGGGAATGCTAACTATGTGGGAGGAAGACTGACTTACTGGCTCCTATAGGCAAACTGAGACTGCTGGATGTGCATCCAATATTGCTATTTCTTCTCTTTCTTTAAAGATTATGGTGATTATGAGAGGTCTTCAGTAACTGGAGAAAGCTAATCATGATGCCCACTTTCAAGAGAGAAAGGAAAGATATCCAGAGAATTGTACACAGCACAGTCTCATCTCAGCTGATGGGAAGAATATGAAATAAATCTGCTTGGAAGCCATTATTAGGCACAGCAAGGTAAATAATGTGATTCATTACAACCATCCTGGCTTTACTGAGGACAAAACATGTCTAACTTACCTGATTATGTTGTGTAATGAGGTCCTGTCTCTGTAGATGAGGGTACAACAGGTAAACAATTATGTTTACCTTGGCTTAGTCAAGTATGTTGGCATGGTTTCTTAAAGCATTAGGGACTAGTGGCCACAACACCGGTGGGAAAGCAGCTCCACTGTATGTCTCAAGGGACAGAGGTGTACAGCATGATGTCTAAGGACATCTAAGGCTGCACTTTGGAAGCTGATACTGGTGCAAATATTGCTTCACATTTTCATCGTTGACCTAGATGATGGCAGGGAAAGTGCTCTTTTGTTTGTGAATGACAGCAAAATGGGTGGCAAAGCGAGTCACCCTATATGCTGGGCTATATACAAGGCTAGCATTCAAAAGTCCCTCAGCTACCCTGGCTGTAAGGTACCTGGTGAAATTTGGTGAGAACAGACATACCTGGGCTGGCATAGCCCCATGCTGCAGCAAAGGCTGGTGAGTGACTTGCCAGGAAACAGCTCTTTCATGAAAGAGCCGAGGCTGAGTGAGAATTTAAACCTGAGTCAGCACTGTGTCATGAGGGCTGTCTGCCTGCCTGGTGGTCACAGTACCTGTAGCCTGCATAGCAAGGGAGGCGATTCTTCCCCCTCATTCAGTACTTGAGATTGCATCAGGTGAGAACAGCTCAGAGCTATATCCATCCTTCCTCCATAGCCATCAGGAGATTGCTAAACTGGAGCGTGTTCAGCAGATGGCTATCGGAATAGCTAAGGGGATAGAGCACCATGGAGATTTTCGGCTGTTGAAAACATGTAGTTCTCATTTCATAAAGGGGTAAATATATACAATTATTTAATACAGAATGGCTCATTAAAAACTGTATGCTTTTAACACCTAAGATTGTGTGGGTAGAGAAGTTCTGGAGTGAAAACAAAATCTTATACCTAGGAAGCAGTTTGGAAAAAATACTGTGCTTTCCAAACATACAAAGGTTAAAAAAAAAAAAAAGGTACTGACCCTTAGTATTCCAATTTGCATTATGAGAAGAATTAAAAATAAACAGATTAAAGGAATTTTATGATTGGCTTATTCACCATTCTCCTTTTACACTTATTCTAGTCTGCTTTGGTTTCCATAGCTACTAGTTTAATCATGATGCACAGAGCTATTTCTAATTACAGTATATGCCAGCATAAAATTAATTCTTTGAGTATCTAAGCAAAAAAACCAGCTTGCATCTTGTTCTTTGACATTTTATTATCACAAATCCTGAAGAAGCAAACTAGCACATCATATTTAGTCTGTTCAATTTTATATAAAAAAAAAAGTCTTTAAATATATATCTGCTTAGTTCTATGTCAAGGGAGACAGGTTACAGAAGGACTGTATTGTACCCAAGTCTGATGCATTAATTTCAAATTATATAGCACTTGTAAGTGATCAGTGGCTATTATAGAAAAACTTGTCATACTGAACATCCCATGTCACTAGTTCTGTTATCTGTCTTTTATAAATGTGAAGTTTCTGTGACATCTTTAAATTCTTCTTAGGCAAATACATGTTTTTTCCTTCCAAAATAAAGAGAATGAATTAGGCGTATCTTCTGTCTTGAAGAACTTGAAGGACTCATGTTCTATACCTGAGTACAGGTGAACCAGACATACAGTTCAGTTAGAAGTTATTCAAGTGCAGTGATTGTAGGCTAATTAATCTTCCTTTGAATTCAGTAAAAGTCTTTGTCTGAGTAAAGAATGCAAATTGGAATCTTAATACATTTCTAAGTAAGATCTAGATTTTTAAACTTCTAAAATTATGCACTGACTTTGCTTGATTTATGAGTTTTATCAATGTTTAATTAGTTGGAAAAGCTTTTGTGTGTATTTCCCTTCAACGGAATTTGGATCATGGAGTACAGTAACCAGTGTCTCCCATCTGAGTCTTCCTTAAACATCCTTGCTATATTGTATAGTGAACTCTGTCTTTCTGAGTTCTTTCTTTGTAATACTTGTATTTATTAAAAAACTTTGTCAATCTTTATTGATTCAGTCACTTCTAGGTGAGTTTTCACGGGTACATCAAAACATGCTGCACTCATAAGATAATCATTAGTGTCTCATCACTTGAAAAATTAGCTATAGACTGAGGGTTTTAATTAGGTTTTTAAATGTTAAATCCATCTTGCTTAATCTTTAGCCTTCATCTCCAAACTTTCTAAGCTTTCTTATGTAGAATTTTGCCTGCATGAAATAGCTAGTCTCCTAGATTTTAATAGTATCTTTTAGCATTTCATATATGTGCTTTTTTCAGGTACCTTAGTTCTGGATATGCATTGCACCAAATTAGAATATGATTTTACTAAAAAATGTATGACTATTTCACTTTCTCACCTGTAAAATATTTTTTTGAGGGTAAATATTAGTGTGGTTGAAATATCATTCTGTGAGCACTGTGTAAAAATTGTCTTTTCCACCAGTGGTGGTAGAGCTACCAACTTAAATTGACCTGGCAAAAAAAGAAACAAAGTTAAAAGAAACCAAACCAACCAACCCCAATAAATAATAAAAGTAGACTTGCTACGTTTGATGTAGTATGCTTGGGATGTTTCTGTTTATGCTCTCTTAGCTGTTGGACATTTTCATCCTGTTGTGATTTAAAAGTGCTGTTGTAGTACATTGGAAAGAGTCATCAATAGAAATTGGCCCATAGCACAGCACACTAAACCAAAATCCAATCTAAAACTCTCACAGTTCATTATATTCTTTTATATTCCCATTAACATTGTTTTAAGGTTGATAGGCATATATTTGTTTCAGAAACAATGGGACTTTACTGATAATACTAAATAGTTTGTTTCTCTCATTGGAATTAACTGTGAAATTCTTTGTAGAGTTTCCAAAAGGATTGTGGATGCTTGCTTCAAAATATATTCACATATTCGAGTATATTCATGTGTTACTTGAGCAGAATGGTTTGCCATCTTTAATTATTGGTAGATTGAATTGATATCTCTGCATTACACATTATAATCAACTCAAACCTTGTTCTGTCCTGATTCTTCAAGCTGAGTAGCTGCAGCATAGAGTAGTGCTTACATTCATTTGTTTTAAATATCTTGAAAATTTACTTTTTATTTCCCTTTTTGAATGATCTTCTAGCTATCCTAGTGTGTTTAAATAACCAAATAATTGTTAAATGTTTCTCTAGTAAACTGATGAGGGAGAAAAATAATATAGAAGATACACAAGAATTAATGGATAATATGATCATCTATTTTCATTTTTCCTCATATTTAGTGATAGAGGAAGTGTGAATTGATCACACAAAATTAAGCCAGTTCAGAGTTAAAATAATATGACTTGTTTTGATGGTAGCTGAATTCAATGAACCTTGCTAGATGCAAGGTGGCAGCTTCTCTCTGTTTGCAGGCAGTCTCTAGCCAGGCTACTTCCCAGTGGGCACACACATATACAGACACAACCACACATATTGCAGGGACAGCCAGCCACTGCAGACACCTGCAAAAACACACAGGGCATTCATAAACATGAACAAGATGAGCCAGACAAACCTAATGACCACTAGCTTGTCTACATGTGTCGGGTCTCTTTTATTCCCTGACTTCTATCCATTTTGCTGGTCTTGTTTCTTGTTGATTTATCTTGATCTGCCCTCACCTCCATCCTTGTCTTCCCCAAATTAACAATTTTTATGTAATTGCTTCTACCCAATGGGTTGCCACTGTACCAAGGTGTCACTGGCTTTACACCCTCTATTTTGTAAAATCAGACCATTTTGTTCACCCAACTGGGCAAATGATTTGCATTGTTTTATCTAAAATGGGGTATGTGGTTGTTATTGTTGCTAGTTGGAGGAAATGGGCAGTTGCCTTAACAATGGAAACAAACTTTCATAACAACAGGATTGTTTGTGTTATAGTTAATGATTTATCAGCCCTTTAAGTGAAACACTGGTTAAAAATTTTATTCTGAAAGGCTTTAAAAATATTCTGTGTGACTCATTTAGGGTTTGGGCCTTTGTTCTCAATGTAAACTGCAGTAGTGTGATTTTTTTTTTTTTAATATGTAATGGCTTTGAAATACAGTGTATTCTTTATAAGCAAAAAAAAAATTACTGTTTTAAAAACATGAAATGCAGATGCTTAAAATTATGCAAAGTGCTTATTTTCACTCAATGAATGTTCTCGATACAGACATTTAAATTTCATAAATGGTTGCTTTTCAGAATCACTGTTAATGGAACTGAAAAAATATCAATATCTGTCTATTTTAGCCTTGAGCAGTACACAAGGCCTAGTTTGGGATGCAGTTAGGAAAAGAGTTCTATGAGGACTTATATGTATGTTAATATATGTAACATATTTAAATTCAGAATCTTCGTAGGAATAATCCACCCATTCAGTTTAGCAGTGGCTATGTAGGGATTAAAATTTTAAAAGTGGGAATTAGAAGGGCCCAATAATATGATTGTAGATAGCAGGGAACTTTTTAGAATGTGAGGAGAAATAAGTTGAGCATTCCTAAGCAGGTCCCTGTTGAAAGTAAAACAATAGTATTTTTGAATGTGAAAAGTCTAAACATATGAAAGAGGAAAAGCTCAGACATAATATTGCAGTACTGTGTTTAATTAAAATGAAAAGAGTTTGAGGTTTACTATGTGCATGATGTCCCTCCTCTCCCCCAAGTTATTTAAGTCATAGGCATGACACCAGGAGTGAACTCATAGACCACTGAAGTATAAAATTTGAACTCAACAAAAATAGAGCTTACTGTTGGCAATGGCACACTTGGGAGTCTCTAGGTAAGGATTAAGGAACAAACAAGCAATGTGGATATCACTGTGGGAATCGATTATAGACCACTTAGCCAGGATGATGACACCAAGGAGTTGTTCTTTGAGGAGCTGAGAGACACCCCCAAATCAAGTGCTCTTGTCCTTATGGAAGACTTCAACTTGCCAGAAATTAACTGGGAGCATCACACAGCTGGTACAAACAGTCTGAAGATTCCTAAGGCATTTGGATGATAACTTCATGGTCCAGGTACCAAGGGAACAAACCAGGAAAAATGCCCTCGTTGATTTGTTGATGTAACCAGAGTGGGTCTGATGAGTGAAATGGAGATTGGTGGCTGTCTTGTCCACAGTGAGCACAAAGCAATTGAGTTTAAAAGCTCTGTTGACAGAAGGAAAAGTGCCAATGCCAACAAAACTTCAACGCTGGATATGAGAGCAGACTTGAGGCTTCTCAGGGAACTAGGGAGTGAAGTTCCCTGGGAAGGTGCTTCTGAAGATGTTGGGATCCATCAGTGCTGATCAGTTTTAAAGCAGCACCTTCTAAAGCCATGAGGATTCCTGGCAATTCCGAACTGTCAGGAGTCAAGCAGGTGAGATGCAGAAGGCCAGCTTGACTAACCAGGAATCTTTTGGAGATAAGGCAAAAAAGGAAAGAGTATGGCCAGTGGAAGCAAAAACAGGTGACTTGTAAGGCACACAAAGATGCTGCTTGACAGGCTAGGGAGAAAATTTATATAACCACAGCTCAACTGGTGTTGAAGTTGGCAGGAACTATAGGGGACAATAAAAAAGTTTTTAAAATACATTAATGTCAAAAGGCAGTGCAGAAGTTACATCAATCCATCACAGGATGAGGATGGCCACCTCACAGTCAGGGACATTGACACGGCAGAGGTGTTTAATCATTCTTTGCCTCTGTCTTCAACATCATTCCTGGGCTATGGGGATCCCAGCATCCTGAGGAGGAGGATCATGCCTGTGAGAGTGATGAACTCCCAGCTGACCCTGAACTTGTGTGGGATTTGCTGCTCCAGATGGAGCCCTGTAAATCTATGGGGCCTGATGGGATTCATCTGAGAATACTCAAAGAGCTGGCTGATGTCATTACAAGGCCTCTCCAGATAATTTTGGAATGGTCTTGGGAATCTGGAGAGGTCCCTGTTCACTGGAAACTGGAGAAAGTTGTCCCAGTTTTCAAGAAGGGCAAGAAAAATGACTCTGGAAATTCCAGGCCTGCCATCTCATTTCAGTGACTGGTGAGACTACAGAGAAGCTTATTCTGGGAGGTATGGGAAATCACCTAAAAGAAAACACAGACATTGGTCACAGCCAGCATGGTTTCAATAAAGTCCTGTTTGTCAGACCTGCTTTCCTTTTATCACAGTGTAACCCATGCAGCTGACCAAAGGAAGCCAGCAGATGTGATCTTTTGGTATTTCACTAAAGCTTTCTGTACTGTCTCTCCTAGTATCCTTCTGAACAAAATCATTCAGCTGGGTAAACACATCATGTGATAGGTGAGCAACCATCTAATGGGCTGGGCACAAAGGGGGTTACTGTGATGTGATAACACCAGGTCAGTGACCAGTTGCTGTAGGGCTCCACTGTAGGGCCAGTGCTCTCCAACATCTTCCTAAACAATTTGCATGCAGGACTTGAAGGAATACTAAGAAAATTTGGAGGAGTTGTTGACTCCCTTGGAGGCAGGAAGGCCCTGAAGAGGGACATGGATAAAATAGAGGGCTGAAAAATCACTACTTGTGTGAAGCTTGACAAGGACAAGTGCTGGATTCTACACCTGGGAAGGGTGGATATACAGATAGAGAACAAGAGGATGGAGAGCAGCACTGCAGAAACTGATCTGGGGATCCTGATCAATGGCAAGTTGAGTCTCTACCTTGGCAGCCAGGTGGGCCACATGTGTCCTTGGGACATCAGGCACNTGAAGCTTGACAAGGACAAGTGCTGGATTCTGCACCTGGGAAGGGTGGATATACAGATAGACTAGAGAACAAGAGGATGGAGAGCAGCACTGCAGAAACTGATCTGGGGATCCTGATCAATGGCAAGTTGAGTCTCTACCTTGGCAGCCAGGTGGGCCACATGTGTCCTTGGGACATCAGGCACAGCATTGCCAGCGAGGCAAGGGAGGGATTGTCCTGCTCTGCTCTGCCCTGGGGAGGCCTTGTCTTGAACCCTATGTGCAGTTTCAGGTCCCACAACATAAGAAAGATATTAAGCTGTTAAAGAGTGTCCAAAGGAGGGCAACAGAAATGGTGAAAGATCTAGAGGGGAAACAGAAAGAGGAGTAGCTGAGGTCACTTGGTCTGTTCAGCCTGGAGAGGAGACTGAGGGGGGACCTCATTGTCATCTATACCTTCCTCACAATAGGAAGTGGTAAGGTTCTCATCTCTTCTCCCTGGTGATAAGTGCCAGCACCCTAAGGAATGATATGAAGATGTGTCAGGCAAGGTTTAGATTGGATATTAGGAAAAGTTTTTTCACTCAGAGGATGGTTAGGCACTGGAACAGGCTCCCCAGGGAAGTGGTCGCAGTGCCAAACTTGACAGAGTTTGACAGGTGTTTAGACATTAATGGGGCATATAGTGGTGTTCTTAGGACTGTACTCTGCAGGGTCAGGACTTGGACTTTGATGATCCTTGTGTGTTCTTTCTAGCTCAGGATATTTTATGATATGATAAGACGGCCATAACACACAAAGCTGAATCGTTGTGGTCATTGCTACATCCATTGTTTACATAATCTACAGGAGCAAGATTGCACTCAGTGAGGAACAAACCTAAAGCATTGCTTCAAAAAATGTCTTATTTGAGATCTTTAATAATGAAGATAGTAATCAATTGTGACAATCACAGAATTAGTCTGAGACTGCTGAAACCTGAAATTGTTTAACTGATAACTGGTGTTTAATCTACGACTGAAGCCAGACTTGGTGGTGCTAGATAAGTGGCAGGTAGCAGAGGAGTATTTTGTTGTCTGGTTTTTTTTTTCTTTAAAAGGATGTAAGAGGGCTCTCAGAAATTTTTTAGAGTGCTGCAGATTAAAATTTGTTTAAAAATTCAGGCTATAGTGAGATATATTCCTCATTTTACTTCTAGAGGAGTCTATTAATGAACCCATTTATGAAAGGTGAGTATTGCACTATTAAGATGTTTTGGTTTGATCCCCTAGGACTATTTGAAGTGGGTTTGTGTTTTGTTATGTTGGTTGAATTTTGACTAAACTTTTCTGTTCGAGGGTGGAAAGGTATTTTAAAAATTGAAAGAGCCTATGAAATTTAGACTGATAAAGGATATGTCAAATTTTCCATAAAATGTGTCCATTAACTTCTAGTGAATTCATATTTTGCATATTTCCCAGCATGTGTATCTTTATAGTCCTCCAGGAGGTTCCTTATAGCCTGTATAGTGAGCTCAGTAGCAGTTGTGAAAGAATTTTATAATCTGTAAGGAAGTACATTAATTGCTAGTTTTGGTTCTTAAATATTTGAAGTAGTGAAAGGAGTTTGGGGCTCCAAAATATCGTTTTGCTATCCACTGCGTTGTTAGAGAAATGTTAAAAAAACCCTTTGGATTAACTTGGTCCTGGAAAATGTAAGAGGGGATCATTGAGTATATGGCATCTAAAAGCAGAGCAGCTGAGACACTGATCTTCTTGGGGAATATTCAGAAGACAGTGATCAAAATACAGTCTGAGCAGTTGATAGGGTTTGGGACATGAGTGGGGTATCTGGGAGGAATGAGGAATGTTCCACCCAGATAATGCTACAATTTGGTGATGAGGATGCATCATTAAAACAGTATTTGAATTGCCTCAGGCAGAAAAGGAAAATGAATTTGCATCTTCCATTTCACAGGTGAATGTTCTTGGATTGTACTGTGGTGTAAAATATGTTTTCTTTTTTGTCCATTTGCATTTTACAATAGAATATTTATCTCTAATTGTTGAAAGAGAAGCAGTTGGCATTTACCCTCCTTCTGATACCTACTTTACTGAAGGTATTCCAGAAAAGGGATAGATTTATAAATATTCTGCATTTCCTTGTCCTCTTGGTTAATCCTAGACATCCTTCCAATGGAGGAATATGATATTATTAATGTCCTTTAAAATATCAAGCTTTCTTTCTGGAGTTCTCTCATAGGGTCCTAACTTTCAGACTTATGACCAAGCAGATAAAATTACGGTAACTTGTAGATGCCTAAGTATTTTCTTATAGCTAACTCTTATCAAAGTATTGAAAAGATCTGAAAGCATATATGAAAATGTAACTGCACATTGATCAGCAAGAAGCAGGAGACATGGGAGTTACTTGTGTAGTTTTTTCTTATTCTAGTGCTGTTCTCTGGGAAAGTATTCAAGCCTTAAAGAAAAACCTATTTAATAAGAATTCTTGATATTGCCAGTGAGCACACACACTTTCATGAATTAACTGACTAACTATGTCAAATTTTCATTTTCTTGTTATTTTTTTAATACATTATTTTAATCAGATCTTTTTGGATATTATGGTATGATATTATAAAAAGATATTGATCAATCATCACATATTAGTCTATTACATGCACCAGATCTAGATGGATATATTGAGCCTCACCTAACTGTGAATGATTTGAATTCCTGTTGTGTCCCTTGCTTGGATTTACAAATGTGTAACTTGCTTCTGAGTCATTTCTGCACAGAGCATACAGGGACCATCATGCTGAACACATTTGCAGTCATGTGACTGAAAGGTCTGATGCATGATTTATCTTGAATCATACCCTGTATTTTTCTGGAACAAACAAGATATATTTGCAACAGCCAGGGGCATAGCAAACCTCCCTGGTTTTCTAAACAGACATTGCAGTAAGCTCTTTTAAAGAGTAGAAAAGTTAAAGCTTATCCTAGCTTGTGCCAAGAGATTTAGACTGTATTCCCAGTCCTCTTTTCTGTCTTTTTACTTTATACGCCGGGACAACTTAGCCTCCTTTCTTGTTTCACATGCATTTTCTTCACTGGATATGTCTGTGCTTTTGACTTCATAATCCACATATTGCTTATGTATTAGGTAATCTGTGAGTTTGAACCATAAAAGATGCAAAATCATTAGAGTCTTATTGTACAAAGCCTGCCTTGAGTTACTGAGGCGGTTTTTGTTTCCCAGACCTCTGGAGAAAAACAGGTCCTCATATTCACTGTTTCTGTAGGCGAGTTCTGGATTGTTCCCTGGCTTAACCTGGGATGCTTTCCAGAGGGTCTAATTCTGACATGCCTTAGGAAATGAGTTTAGGTATTTAAATGGGAGAATATTCTGTAGATATTACTATAAATATGTAACATTAAAACAAAGTCTGCAGCAACAACTCTCAGGTGACTTTACAAATCTTTTTGTATAGATACTTTCTGTTGCTTTCATTTTATTTAAAGGCTAAAAAAATTTTTAGGATATTAAATATTTGTTCCTTAAATAGAGGTTTTTGAAAATTAATATTCCTGTCACTAGAACAGTACTGCAAACTGAAAGCAGTCATACTGCCAAGTGACAGTGAATGCAACAGTTGCTTTTGGAACTGAATAGAGTTCTATTGATGTGGTTTATACTGTGAAACATCTAAAAATGTTATGTACTTTTCCACACTGGATAAGTAGTAGCATGTAAAAATACACAGCTTTAACATAAGCAGTGTGTTTACTTGCAGATTTTAATTTGTAAGCCCCAGAGTGTAAAGATCACTTTTTTCCCTAGTGAAATTCAGTAAGTGTTCAGTTGGAATTGTATTTATAATAGAAAATTTATTTCAGAAACTACTTGGCTCAAAAGAATAAACATGTTAATTTTAACTAGCCACAGTCAGATAAGTTTATTCCAAAAGTAAAATAGAATTTTTTATTACTGTGCTATTTGCTGCCTTCCAGGCAAACTAAAATAATTTTGTTCCTTCCTATTTTGAAATTACCACTACCATTGCCTTCCAAATCCTAAGAAAATCTACAAAGATTTACTCTAAGATTCATTCATCCACTATTTGAAAATACTGATATATATTTTTGCTATTTTAAGGAAGAATGATGAAATGGCTTTAGCATGTGGTGATTCATACTATGGTATCTGTATGTATTTACGCTATGGCTTTGTCTGTATTGGATTGTATTTGATTTGAAATATACAACAGCTTATTTTTTGAAAAATATATAGCTGGAAAATTATTTGGAGCAGGAAGGTTAACATATACATTAGCAAATTTGTTTTTGTTTCTGTATGTACAAATTGCAAGATTGTTATGGCTGGTATTTATTTCTGTTTTACACTGGCAGAATATTTTATTTAAATGTTAAATTTGTTACAGTATTTCTTTCCATCTTTGCATTGCCTATAGAACTGTTAACAGCAGGATATTGCATGTCAGATATTTTTATTTCACTCTCCAACAGTTATATGAAATTAAAAAGTATTCCAATTGCAGTCATATATTCGATATCAGTCCTGTTTAATACTTTTATCAGTGATAAGGAGATTAAGTGCACCCTCAGAAAGTTTGCAGGTTGGATCAATGGGCTGAGGCCAGTTGTACAAGGTTCAACAAGGCTAGGTGCTGGGTCCTGCACCTGGGTTACAACAACCCCCTGAAGCACTACAGGCTTCAGAATGAGTGGCTGGAAAGCTGTCTGGCAGAAAAGGACCTGGAAGGGTTGACCAATGAGAGCAGAATTTATTTGTCAGGTATGCCGATACCTGGAATTTCCTTTGGCCTCCCACAGAGCAATAACAAATGAGGGTCTTTCTTGTATAAAGTAGTCTAAGTTTCAGTTATTTGTATATTGTGGTAATTTGTTTGTGCCCATGATGATTTTTTTCAGGTATAGAACCCACTTAGAACCATGAATTCAATTCTTCCTTACTAATCTTAGTACTGTATTTATACTTGGAATTTTCTCGTGGGTTGTCTGAGAATTGGAAGACTTTGGAGTCCAGCTGGACACACGAGTGTCAAATGCCCACATTTCAAAATTTGATGGCATACACTGGCCTGAGTCTGCTGTCAGAAGGTGCAACTTTCAGGCTATGCCCAGTTCACTTGGCATTACTGGCTCTATGTGATAAGGACAGCTTAAAATAGGCACTATTTTAATTTAATCCTATGATACCTTGATGCAAGAGTCTTATGGAGAGGGTACTGTGTGCTGTCAGGCAGTCAGTAATGGTGAGAAGGTAAAGGGAAGCAGGCAAAGTACCACAATCTCCTGGGAATACTCACTACAGACATTCTCATGAGTTTTGACAATACTTGCATATCAATCTCATTAATTTTCTCATAATTCCAAGAAAAAGAGCTACCAAAGCAAAGGAGTGAAATTGTATTCTACGTTAAATATCTCCTATATATATTATGATTATGAAAAATCATAAGCAAAACTCAAACCACCTCATAAGATAAGCTCCTTTTTAACATATGGTAGGCTAATGTGTTGTTTTCATTGCTTGACTAGAGTTCTAGCATCTGTATCTCTGGCCCGAAGCCCTTATCCTTTCCAGGAATGGTCTTCAGCCTATACCTGCTTTTATGTAGCTGGATTTTGATGAAACAGATGGCTGGTTGCAAAAGAGAATATAAAACTGCATAGAAATATTCTAAATGCTCTACTGCTTCTTGTCTTGTTTAACACAAGGTCATTTTGAGATTTTTTTCCTGTCCAAATCCTTCCTGAAGACGAAAATGTACTATGGGTTGTAAAACTCTTAATTCCCCACCCTTAATGGCCTGATGAAAGATTGAATAATCCTCATGCAACTTAGAACATTAACATGAAGTCCACAGAGGCGGAAGGAAACCAGGAAAGCCTAAAAAAGAAAGATCAACAGCTTCTGATTAAACAACATGTTATTTTAATTCTGTCTTGATTTAGCGGATGAGTTAAAATCGGCGGATTTTGAATAAAATCTCTTCTACGCAGTAGATGTAGCATGTGTCTGATGCAAGTTGATATTCAGAATAGAGGTTTATCATCCTGGGAAGCTGTTTACTAGTTTGGGGTGACCCAGCTTTTTTGATCCTTAAGGGATAGTGTTCTTACTTTTAATGAGCTTGAAGATCTTTATGCTTAATTGATTAGTTAGATTTTTAAAGCAGTAGTGCATGAATTTTTTAGCTTGAAAAATTATTTCTGCCTGTGGTCCACAGTGTTTTCCAGGTTAACCTTGGAGGATGCAGAACTTTGTAGTCTGATAGTGTTTTCCTTTTTTCACTTTTCCTCTCATTATCATCCTCTGTTTTAACCCTATTTTTGTTTTAAAATATTATTTAGATGGATTATTTTCATGCTAGATTATCAATTGAAAAGAGGAGTCAGTGGAAGACTGATAAGCCCACTGCAGCACTGAGTAGATTAAAAGATGTTTGCTACATAATAATACCTATTCCAGTTTATCAGGTAGTGTGTTTGGCATCTCATCTTCTAAGACCTGTGCATCTCCTGATATATTCACCTGAGAATAATTTGCAGTCTGCAGTGTTCCACATTCTTGATATTTTGTTTTGAAGACTAGTACTTTCATCAGCAGTTTTTGTTGGACAGACTTCTACTCTTGCATGGGAAATGGAAAAAGTGGCAAAATAATGAACTTTCATTGTGGCTGACTTCACTTGGATTTTTGGGTCTCAAATTTGAATTCTGTATTTGAAATTGAAGACAGTAAATACTGATATTTTGCTCTGTAGTTCAGGGAATAAAGGAAAATGATTGGGGCTTATCTGACTTGTTCCAAATCAATAATGACTAGCCCTACTGAAATTATTGTGGTTAGAGTAGTATAAAATCAGTGTTGAGTGTGTTTCAGATTAAGGTTAACAGTATTTAGAACTGCGCACAGTTGCTGTAATTCCTACAGCCTAGTATTTTATCTTTTTCTATCACATGGAGCATCACTGCAGTCTCCACAAAGACTTCCAAGGACCTCTGTGCCTGGCTAAATTCTAGCTAAGTCATTTTAAGAAGCAGTTGACAGAAGACATAAGCCCTATTACACCTACTAAAACCAAAGCTATAAATAACTCACCTGATCTCAAGTCTGCCTGCTGGCATATTTGCTGACTCTCCCTTTCTTTTTCTTAACTGGCATAATTTTTTGTATGATATGTGAACAATGAAGACAAGGTTTTTTAAAAACTATTTTTCATAGCTAACTTTTTAACTGTTTCAGACTTTCATGATGATGCAAAATTGATAAAATTGCTCTCAAACAGCAGGTAAGTGGTGGTGCTGCTTCAAAATAAATAGTTGCTGAGAAATAAGACAAGAACTTTGATGTTTCCTAGAAAGACCATCCCATAGTGGAATAAAACTCTCTTGAGACAAGTTCAAGTTTTAATACTTTATATATTTATTTTATTGTGATCTTAGAAATTACAAGACAAAGTTTGCAGAAAGCTAATTGAGGGCCTGGATTGGTAGATTAAATGTCAATTTTCAAGAAATCTCAAGGAACAGATGAAAGAATGTCTTTTGTACTTGCGAGACTGAGTTTATAGCTTCATTGATCTAACACTTCTCTAGAATATAATTTTCCTGTTTAGCAGAGAAAAAGAAGTCACTTTTTCAGAGCCTATGGCAAATTTCCGTGTTGCAAAATATTTATTCTACTTGAAGATCTACTAGATGTTCTGGAGAATGTAGTTTGAAGATTTTAAATGTTAAAAGAGCTAATTATTACTTGGGATTTAATTTTTGGAAATCTGTCAAGAGTTCTATGGCTTTCAGGGAGAACAGTAAAGGTCAACCCATCCTGACTCAATTTATGTATAACAGCTGATATTGTGGTATGTGTGTACTATTCGGAAAAAATTCAAAATTAACTCGGCGAACGTGTGATTGTTCCAGCATATCTTGTAACCTCAAGGTTTAGTATGTGTGCCCTTGATTTTCACTTCCATAAATCCTTCCTTCCTCCATGTATTATATCTAAATGCTTCTTAACACCTATATCTTAGGGCATTGAGGAAGTATAAAGAAGGAAGGGAGAATAATTACTTCAGACGAGAAGGTTATTCTTAAAGACAAAAAAAATAGTTTCTGAATTGTCAAACATCACTTTTCCTGTCACAATATTTTCATGATGTAAATATATTTTAGATGTTCCATGAAAAGGTAATGGTTCTAAGGAGCTTGGGAAATGTAATCCAGTCTATAATTTTTAATATTGTGACCAAGTCGCTGTTTTTATTTCCAAATGATTTTGATGACTGTGTTTTAAATAATGAAGTAGCCTCTGGTGAGTCAGAGCTAGAGATGCTTTTGAATATCAGTAAAACTCCTGAGATGTTAGAAGACAGGGACTGTAATCCTCCGAAATGGAAGGACAAGAGGATTTTATTGCAGGTACTAAATGGAAGCTCCTGCCCAAAGATGTTCTAAATTTCAATATATACTTTGGAGATGGGAATGCTTGCTAGTATATAATTTTTCAGGTATATCTGTATATTCAGTTGCTATAGGAACAAGACTTTTGGTAGAGTTAAGTAGAGAATAAACTGAGAACTTAATGTACAGCTCTTTCTGATGAAAGAGATGTCCTTTAATCCTCACATCTTGATGCCATCTGGACTATAGTTCAATATTATTTTTCTACATCACCTAAGTTTCTTTTAAAATATACTTTTGATCATGCTTCAGCAATAAATGCTGAGTACAATAAACTGAGTGAAGGAGCTGCTACTCTGCAGGAGGTGGGTAATTCACAACTGTAAGTAGAAGACTTAATAACAGATCTCAATTTCCTTTTACATATGTTGCATATATGCCTGTAAAATCCCTATGCAGACATGAAACTTGCATGAAACTTCAAATAACAATAATGGAAATAACCATACCAAATTCTATTTAGTCTTCTGGTGGAAGCTGGTGCCTGATCACTGTTTTCAAAGTTAATGAACCTTTCCTTTGAGTAATAAAGGCATCAATGACTAGTTCTTGATGTTAAAATATGAAGGGCTGAGAAATGCAGGACTGAGAAATGCAGGACTAGTCATGAATAGGAAGATTTCAGACGTTTAAAATATGGGAAAAAATAGCCAAAATAGAACTCTGCATCAGTAAAAGCTGTTTGGTGAGGATAATGACAGATTTAATGAACTGAGAATTTGACAGGCTTTAGAAAAGCACAGTGAAACCTGAGAATTGAAATGCACCAAAATATTTTTTTTGTTACAGAGAAAAATTCTTTGGGTAACATAGACTGCTACAAAAGCTTTAGATTCTTCTAAACACCATTTTCCCTTATCTCAGTCTTATGGATGTCCAACTGTGACTTGAAACTGAGTAACTTCAAGAAAGGGTCTGTGCTCTCTGCTGAACTTCAAGAAAGAGTCTGTGCTCTCTGCTGGATCCCCATTGCCTCATTGCAGTCTCTCTTTTTATTTTATACTTTCTTTTTCCTTTTCTTTTTTTTTTTTTTAAATCATAGACAAGCAATGTTATGTATCAGACAGTCTGTAATCTGTGTCTTATTTTTTGATTGATATTTAGGCCTATAGATTTTTAGTATATGTGTGTATTGCAGATTCATTCTGCACAAAATCTTCAGAGATTCAATCTTTCCTCTTCTGTGCAATTCAAACTTCCAACCTGAATCTCATGATTTTGAGATGTAACAGAGAGAGGTCTTTTTAGTTAAAGGAAGCCTATGTAAACTGTCTATAATTTTGCATTTTATGATAGTATATGAGGGTTTTTTTTGTTTTGTTTCTATGATTTTTGAAGTATCTCTTGTGGCCTCAGATCCTCTTCTTATTGTAAATAATGACATTATGAAGTGGAACCAAGAAATTGAACTGAAATAGTTTTCATTAACTAGAACCAAGGTATTTTGGTGTACATCAGGGTGTGTGTGTTACAGACATGACAGCTGGGAAAAGTATTCCTCCATAAATCTATGAAAGTACTGAGTGAAGAAGGATGTTGATCCTTATTAGATTGTGTTCTTGGTTTTCTGAAAGTGTGTGCCCACATAGCTCCTCTGAAGGCACTTCGGGGTGCCAGCAGGAGATTAAAGACATTCAAGCAATAGAATAATTACTGTGCACACAGATGCACTCTGAACAAATGGACAATTTGAGAAAGGTGGTTAAAGTCCCAGAAGAGAAAAGACACAGTATGAATTTTTAAAATGTCAAATCTGCCAGTCTAATTTTTTTCTGTGTGGAACAGATTTTATTCTGTTTGTCAGAGTAACTTGGCTAGTGCACATAAAGGAAACTGTGTGTCTAAAATATTAACTCTTTGATATTGTGTCATATCAGCAGAGAGGAAAAAGAAAGTAGTTTCATCTAACCAAAAGATCAGTGCAAAGATATTTGAAATGTTTTATTCAAAATAGGTAGAATTTGTATAAAAATGATCTGATAAATTGAAAAAGATTTCTGAAAGCAACAAGTTAAAATCAGCAAACCTGAGGTGGTTTGGGATGTTCAGCCTGGAGAGAGAAGCTTTTGTGGCAGCCTTAGAACCGCCCTCCATACTTAAACAGGGCCTGCAAGAGAGCTGGAGAGGGGCATTTTACCAGGGAAGGTGAAATGCCCCATAGGACAAGGGGTAATGTCTTTTAACTGACAAGAGGGCAGGTTTAGATTAGATGTTAGAAAAGAATTCTTTACTGTGGGGGTGATAAGGCAGAGGAAGACATTTCCCAGAGAAGCTGTGGATGCCCTATCCCTGGAAGTGTTCAAGGCTGGGTTGGATGGGCTCTGAATAACCTGATAAAGTGAAACAGGGGTTGGAACCAGATGGTCTCTAGCATTCCTTCCAATCCAGACCATTGTAAGATTCAATGAAATACATACACACAAGGCACTGCACTTAAGTCAAAAGCAAATGAGAATAGCAGAATAGATGGAGCTGTCACAGAAAAGGCAAATCTAATGCTGGGAGACGCTGAAGAAATCCTTGCATGAAGATCCTGAATGTGCTTGTTTCTCTTTAATATTCCAATATGGTTTTGGAGGGCATCAGTCGAGTTTTGGCCATTACTGCAAAGGAGTGATTTATACAAAATGTCAAGGCATTAAAGGAAGGCAAAAGTAGTAATAAAAGGGTTGGATAGAAAGACTCCTCCAGTTCTCTCATAAGAGCGCAAATAGAGAGTAATGTAAAATAGACTATAATTTATTAGAATAATGATTATAATGAAATTTTATCCAAATCTACCCCTTCCTCCCCCACACTGGGATAAGTCCCAGGAGGCAAAACCAAAAATATTCTACAGAATATTTTACAAATTATAGAAGTAAAAAAGCATCTACATTAAAGAGTAAAGTTTGTTCAAAGTAAAAGTTGTATGTTTTTTTTACCTCAGTTGTACTCTCAGTTTACATCAGAAGGGTTTAATACCTTTTTGTTCATATTTGCATAATTTCTTGTCCTCTGAAAATTTATTGTTTAATCTGATTATTTAAAACATTCTTTCCATTATAAAATGTATTTGACTTGAAATTATATTTTTATATTATATGAAGATTGTCAGTGCATACTTAGGTGAAATTAGGTGGAAAGATGCATGATTCCAAAATACAGGATAAATATCTTATTAAGAATTATATACATATATAAATATATATATATA
>VYXF01005748.1:126982-160393 GCA_013397295.1 Polioptila caerulea | reverse complement strand
ATTGAAATATCTTTTCTGCACAAAGTATACTTTAGGTTAATGTAAAAATGATTCTTGTTTTGAAGAATATTTTTTCCAGAAAAGTACACATCAACACATTAAATTCCTAATAACAAAAGAGAAACTAGTAAAATATAGATATTTACTGTATATATATTCTATAATGTTGTATTTATTAATAGAATAGTATTTAATCACATATTGTACACCCAAATTATAAAAAAGATCCATAATTTTATTCATGATTTGAAAATATTTTTGAACACTATTGCAAACAGAAAGAATGTAACTTTTATACAATCCTGTTTATAGTTCTTTGAATAATTTTCTTTTATCTTTTGTGGGAAGAGAGCTTACATAAAAATTTCATGTATAAGAACTAAGAATTTTATTACCTGACTTATTTTCAACATGAATTATTAGCAGTCAGATTTTTTTCTGTGTGGCAGTGTCTCTTCAGGTATGATTGAATATCTACTACTGATGGAGCTCTCATAAATTTTAAAAAGTCAATCAGTTTCTTGTTTAATAATTTATTTCAGATCTTACCTATAATACTTTCTTAATATTATATTGATATGGTGCTATGATAACTTACATTGAAGATACTAATTTAATAGAAAATATTATTCCATAGTGAGTCCCAGAGAAGTCAAGTTGTGGGGTTTTGGTGGGTTTGTTTTTTTGTTTGTTTATTTGATTGGTTGGGGATTTTTTGAATGATCCGCAAAATCCAGGATTTATAAGAATAAAATTGGAATTATTACCTTCTTCAATATAAAACCTCAAAATTATTATGTCAGGGAGAGCAGAAATGGAAGAGGACAGTTGTAAAATTCAGCCCAGAGTGCTCCAGCAAGTGTGGTCTTCCTCAAGTTAGTTCAGTGGCTAAGGAAAGTCTTTCACAAGAAAGTCTGTGGAGTCCTGCCTGGTATGTGGGGGTGTTTGTTCTCTGAGACTTGGTTGCCTGCTTCACACACTGCTCAGCACTAATCTTATTCTCTTTGCTTGAAATGCAGCTTGAAGCTCTTCTGTGCCACTCTTACTTCCTCCTTTGTGTGCTGCCTACTTCAAAGTATCCCCACCCTCAGCACGCTCAGCTTCTCCTTGGGAAAAGAGCGGCCTTCCCCTACTATCGATTCTTTTTTTTTAAAGTTTTTCCAAAGAGGTCTTACCTTAGATAACCTGCTAAAGTCATATGGCATAAATGAAGAACAAACCAATAAAACACTACCTGCTACCTATGCATATTATTTTAATTTCAGTATTTTTAAAGACCATTATATCAGTCATATCAGTAAACAGAATTACAGCCTTTTGCTTCAGTTCCTTAGGGACTTTACTGTAGCATAATAAAACAAGTAACATGAAAAACCTTTTAGCTATAATGAAACTCAAGAAATTGTTTAAACTTTTATGAAGTAAGATGATCTCAAACTGAAATAATCTGAATGGGTATTCTAGCTACATCTAGTTATGTAATAAAAGCATGAGACCAGTGATATTTCCCCTGGTATTGGAATGGTGATATGAGTGAGAATTTTAGTTTATAAGATCTTTCCTATATTTAATTTCAAGTCTGTTCTGCTATTTCTCATCTCACTTGCTTCTCTGATTCATTATTTTTTTCACCTTTTTCTTTGAACCCTTCTTTTACAGAAGAGGGCTGACTTTACAGAAGGATTATGGAGGAGATTTGACTTATTTTGAGATGTTTCTCATGCCTCATTTTATTCACTTTTTCAACAAGTCTGGATGGTGCAGACCCTCTTTCTTTTTTTCCTGCTGACTTCTTATCACATAGCTGCCCACTTGGTCTGCAGTAGATTCAGTCTCCTTTATCTGCAGAAGCAGTTCAAGTTACTTAGCCAAACTGTGAAGTAAGCATTAGACTTTAATCATTGCTTGTTGGCCAGTCCTAAAGTCAGTACAGTCTTTTTCTGATTGGAGCTGAGATTTGCATTCTAAAGGTTTAATTAAAGTATGAGCTTCAAAGGTAGTTGGCACTGACCTGGTTAATATTTAATGCTCTTATTTTTCTTTCTTCTTCCATGGGCTTCATTAAGTTTTCTTAGTGTAAGTGTGGGTAATAACTTTTAGTCATAGGGAACGATCCCCAAAAGGCAGTGCTTTTCATGCCCTTATTCTTATGGTAATAGTAATGTGGAACAGTAAGCAGTCCTCTTCTGTGTTCCAGTGCTTTTCCATGGATCTTTTCTAAATCTGACTTCTTCAAATGTGAAATTCCCCTGTAGAAGTGCTTTCTTTTGTTACATATTCATTTTGGACAGAAGACTAGTGGTGGGGGGGGGGAGAATGGTGCCAGTCTGATTGCCATGGGTAAGCACTGTAACTGGAACAAAAATGAGCAGCAGCTCCCAGGTAGATCTGTGGTACTGAGAACATACGGTGCTGTGATAAACACCCAGGTCTGTGCACCCCATAGTGCACAAGGGCAAACTAAGTGATCTCTAAAGTCCTGAAAATAGCTTTGCCTTTTTTACCAGTTGGAATCTGGCAAGCTGGCAATGTCTACCTGCACTCTGACCTAAAACTTAGACATGGGCTGTGGGGATGTCACAGGAGTTACATCCACAGATTCCAAAGATTTCACAGAACATTCTGAGTTAGAAGGGACCCACAAGGATCTCCACGTCCAACTCTTCAGTGAGTAGTCCGACAAAAGAGATGAATTGCACAGTGTATGACAGATATAGAAGCAAATATTATACATCTAAAGAAATAAAATACCCCATCTTTCTAACACTGACTCTAGCCATAGTGATGCTCAATGCCCAAAAGCTGTCACTGGACATGTGGTCTGGTAGTTTCATGTTACCATAGCATAATTCAACACTAACAGAAAATAATCACAAATATCTCGTGCAAATGAAATTCCTTTGTGCTATTCTGTGGAGCATCCTGAAATGCACTATAATTAATTTTGTTTACAGAAAATTTATAGATAATAGATGCATTTTTAATACTTAAGGCCCACTCTATTGTCTAAGATAGGCTACTTAGCCATAGAGTCATGCATCTGCATAATTATTCCATGAGTTTTGGCTTATACTGTTTCTTTTTACAATTAGTCTGGTGACAGCTTGAATGAAAATTAGTTGAGTGACATTAGCTAGATGAATAGCATTCATCTAGTTATTAATAGACCTTGAAAATATTTCTGTCTTCTGGAATCATTCAGCTATTTTCTTTGGCAGCAAATGTCTTAATGAAAATTAAGATCATAAAGGGTATGCTTCTGTTCTTACTCAGTTCATTTAGTGCTTTTTGAAAGCTGTATTTGTGGTTCCAAAAAGTGCTGTACTCTTTGCTCTTTATGATATCACTGGGCTTAATAAATACAATAACAAACATTTTAAAATCATAATAAATATTTTTTATTCAAAGAATACACATTACTTGGGCGTGTATATGTTTGGATTATATATGTACATGTGTGTTTATATATATATATAACATATATAGCATTTGAATAAAATAAATAATGAAATATTAATCTATTTTTCAAGATTTAATCTTAAATAATGTAATTTTATTTGCACTTCTCAACTTCTGGATTGGCAAATAGCATTTGTTAATTATGTTAATCTTAAAACACAGTGAGACTATTACTTTGGATTAAAGTCAGCTCCTTACTTTGGCTTCCAAAAATGTGAGGATATAAGGGGATACAATGGATATAAATGAAATTGGAATTGAATAGCTAATTGTTTTTCCCAATACTGATAAACAGTCATGGAAGAGGATCAGCAGATAGACACTTAAATTAAAGCATCTAACTTACACTGGAATTTAATTGTAAAATGCTGCTTTCATATATCCATCAAAGCAAGGTTTACTGCATAATAGTCTAAGAAACTGTTGGATAATAGATGAATTTAAATAACAGTTAACATAAACACAACTAACATTGCAAACCAGTTGAAAACAGTTCATTGCTACACCAAGTAACATATTCAGTGATTATGTAATCATCTCTGGTGGAGATAACACAATAGAGCACACTGAATTAGAAGAGATAATTGCTGTGATAACTAAACAAAGATGTGACTCTTTAGGATTCAGATTGGTTGCTGGAACCATGATGACTTTTTTATTTTTTTGTATTCCAGCTTTATTTCACTTTTGCAAAAGGTTTTTTTTTAAATTTTTCTTACAGTTAAGCTTACCAACGGCATGAAGTGAAAAAGGAAATAAAAGCTGCAAAAAGCTACAATTCATATTGCAGTCATAATTTGTCTTGATTCATTGCTTTATAGTCTCTTTAGGCTAGAATTTGCAGCACCCTGTAGCAAGAGTGTCAGAAATCCTTATTAGAAAGATAATGTGGGTTAAACTGCCTCCTACATTGTGACTTACTTACATCTACCTTGAACATGAGTATTTTCACTCTGAGGTTTGGTGTCACTAATTAAATCTGTGGATCTAGATTTGTCTGGTAATTTGGGGTTTTTTTAATGTTGTGAGTAAGTAAATGGCCTTTTTAACTTTGAGAAATATGGGAAAATGTAAATTTGCTGAATGAGAGTGTTCAAAACATGAGACAGAATTCTGATTTCATAATGATTGTGATTTTTAGAAATGGTGATGTTGAAACCTAATCATGCACATTTAATAGAAAATTACATATTTTTGTAACCTTTGCTTATGGTACATCTTACAAAAATCCTACGGGTAGAACAGTGAGAGAAATGTCCAAATGTTTGATTCTCTAGATTTTCTGTAATAGACTAAGGGCTTGTGTTCATTCACTCCAAGAAGTTACAACTGATATTTCTCATTACTGGTCCACCCATCTCCACCACAAGGATGTGATTTGGATTCCAATTGAATTATTTTGGCTTCTACTTGTTGGTGCAAATTATTGTACATCAATGTGACGTATTCTGGACACATCCTTATGAGAGGCAATAGAATGACAAATACCTATTTACATGATATATAATCCATTCAATATTTATGAGGAGAAAATTTCTCTCTTAGTTTTACTTAGAATAGAGATATAAGGAGATATGGATTTGGCGCCTGTAATTTCAGTGTTATTTCTGTTCGGCAAACTCACCAAATCACTAATGAGTGTAAGTTGAGATAAAATAACTCCAATTAACACCATAAGAAGTGTTTAAGTCCAGATAATTTATTTCATGATTACAGAAGGTGTAGAAGGTGAGAAGTGAGGATTTGCACAGGTAGTAATTATGAAATGATTAAGTACAGTAATTTATCTTGAAAACAGAGATGCAAATAAAGTAACAAAAATGACTGAGGTTTGGTCTTGCACTGAGTTGAGTATTATAGTGCCAATTTGTTCTGAGTCTGAGATCACCAAGTGAATGAGCATCATAGGAAAGTTATAAATATCAAACTTCTGTTACTAACCTTCAGACATTTCTAATCTTTCTTCTTTTGTTACCATTGTGTTGCACTGAGGTCCCTGCTTAAATTTTTATTTTTGTGCCTGTTTCAGAAGGTATGTTAATGCATTGCTGTTTTGCTCCTTTTTGTGATACAGAGTTCATTTGAATGTTTGGAATAAAAGTACTTTGGGGCATGGTCCATGTCTCTGATTTTTTCTTTTAACAGTGCATGACACTGCAGGTCTGTGCTACTTCACTGAATTTCTAGGCAGCACCACATTATAACTGGAAAAATGTTGTGGTTTGCTTCCACTTTCCATGTAATTAACATTCCTGGCTGAATAGGAACTTAACAATATTGTGTACTTCTTCAAATGCTGTATAATAACTTCCAGGGAAAAAAGATCAAATAAATAGTATGGTATCTTTATCAATATTTATTATAGAAAGTTGTACATATGCTGAAGTGCATATGTTACATATGCTACGTATACTGAAAGTTGGGATCATCAGGTTCTGCTAATTAGTAGAAAAGATGCTGCTCACATTACAGTTTCATGAAAATGAAAATTTTGTGTCTCCTTTTTTTCCAGGTTATGCCATCTGGCTTCACTTTTATTCAGTGCATGAATAGCATGAGCTTTTAATTTTTATCATGTACAAAGTGCTAAATTAATTCCTTTATTTCCTGTTTCTTCTAAATTGTTAGCCTAATTAAGAGCTCACTTAGCAGAATATTGCATATTAATCACATGGCCTCTTTCACTAAGTTGCTAATTTATTAGGATAAAATAACACTGTAACACTTTAAGACATGGGACTTCCGTAGTGTTTCTATTCATAATTTCTAAATTCTCAGAATTATCAGCAGATCTCATCACACAGAATTACTGCTGAGATAAACATATGGCATCAGTGTTCTGCGATGGTATTTTAACTTTCTTTATGTTAATATTACTTCCAGTCTCTCTTCTTTGAGGCAGTATCGGCTGCATAATATGAAGTTGGACGTAATTTTATTTGGGGAAATATGAGATAGTGTATATAGATAGAGTGCTTTTGAAATTTAAATCCAAACCCCCAAAGCCTCTCAGGTTTATGAGATCAGTCCTCAAAATTAATATATTTCTGATGATTATATTGTTTAATTAGTTTTTACTATTGCAGATAATACTAGGTGTGTATGTGATTTTAATTTTTTTATCCCTATCAAGAAGAGCTTTTATTACATTATTACTGCCATAGTATGGCTACAGAAAAAGCTATTTTTCTCTCCATTATGTCTTAAACTCTGTAAAATAACGTGAATTGTATTAATTGAATGGTTCCACCAGAAACAATTGGCCTGACTATACACTTGAAAATACAGATGTGCTTTATATACCTTGATATTTCAAGGCTGATTTCTACATGTTGAACTCAAGCTGTCAGGATGAGTAATTGCAGCCCTGGTGAGGCTGAATCTGGAGTGCTGTGTCCAGTTCTGGCTTTCTCAGTACAAGGGACATGGAACTCCTGGAGCGAGTCCAGTGAAGGGTGACAAAGATGATTTAGGAATTGGAGCCTCTCTCTCACAAGGAAAGGCTGAGGGAGCTGTGCCTGTTCAGCCTTGAGAAGGAACAACTGAGAGGGGTCCTCATCAATGTCTGTCAGCATCTGAAGGCAGAGGGTCAAGAGGATGGAGCCAGGCTCTGCTCAGTGGAGCCAAACAATAGCACAAGAGGCAATGGGCAGAAACTGATGCACAGGAAGTTCCACCTGAACTTGAGGAAGAACAACTCCACTGTATGGATGACTGAGCACCAGAACAGATTGCCCAGGGATGTTGTGATGTGTCTGTCACTGGAGATATTCCAGAACTGTCTGGACACAATCCTGTGCCATGTGCTTTGGGGTNTCTCTCCACTGTATGGGTGACTGAGCACTGGAACGGATTGCTCAGAGAGGGTGTGAAGTGTCGGTCACTGGAGATATTCCAGAACTGTCTGGACACAATCCTGTACTATGTGCTCTAAGATCATCCTGCTGGGGCAGGGAGGCTGGACCCACTTTTCAGCCCTGCCAGCATTATCCACTCTGTGATTCTGGGAATTTCACTAAGTGAACTGATCATGAAATACATGCAGGTTGCAAATGCTGGAGTAGATCCTAAAAGTTGGTAAATATTGGTTGACAACAAGGTTAGCATCACAGATTGTGGTATATTTTCAGATATCTCTGAGGGTCCAACACTTTGCCTTCAGTCTAATTCATGTGCTATCAAAACTGTATCTTTTAGTTGATATTTGAGTAGGCTCAGCAAATGATGTGCTTTATTCAAGCTGTTTTAAAAATATTTTTCAGCTTTAATGGATTCCTTCTATGATTCTAGTCTCATTCTCCATATTTGGAAGAAGCAATACTTAGATACCCTCCGAACTGTCAAAACATGCATTCTATTTGTGTGCCTTTCGTCACTTCTGTCTTATCCTGAAAAGTTATAAGAACAGTCTTCAAAAGCCTTTTAGTTTTAAGAACCAACTTTGTTAGGTTTTTTACAAAAAACCTTTAAAAACAGAAGGGGTAGTTCCTGAAAACTGGCATAAGAATTTTAATATTGGAAAAGAATGGGGTTAAAGAAATAGGTATTTCTATTCTTATCAGTATGATTCTGAACTCAGTCAAGAGATTAAATATTTCTTATGAGACTTTGTTAATCAGAAACGGAAAGAACCAAAAATAATTAATGCAGTCAAGTGGGGTTAAAGGAAAGTAGATCTTGCTTGACAAAATTAATGCAATGATGTATTTAAGAGCAGACAGGGGATGCTGCTGGAAATCTGTGTCCTTAAAAATGTGATACAATTTTAAAATGATACAGCATAGAGTAGAATTTGGTTGATGGCTCCCAAATTAATTTTAAAGGTTATATAGCAGCTATAGGGGTATATTAAGTGGTACTCTTAGGGCATTGATTATAAAATGTTTAAGGCTTTTTTTCAGAGATCTGGAACAAAATATGAAATCAGTGGTTATAATGAAACACCCAGAGAATACAGTGCATCTTTTAGCCTAAAAGAAAAGTTCTGAGATTCTCACATTCTGAAGAATGATAAGATAAACAAAAGCTTGACACTAGAAAGCTGTTTAGTCTCATCAATATACAGCTGAAAGCTGAAAAAAGAGAGTTTAAAAGTCCCTAGAAATATTATTCTTTGCAATGACGTCTTTCCTCTTTCTCCAGGAGGACCGTTCTCACCATTTCTTTCTCCAGCTCCAGTGAGAAAGGCCCTGGAGACCTGTTCTGAGACCCAAGAGGACACAGTGCTTTTCCATCCATTTTAAGGGCTCTGAAGTCTTACCTAGATGCTGTTTTAGAAATCTTACCTCTTACTGGATTAATGTCAGTGTTCTTCTCCAAGACCTAATAGAGAAAAAATATACCAGATAATAAATGATGTTTAAATTTCTGTTGCAGAAATTAACCTTGAGATATGCTTAACTGGGGAAGGATACATGTAGGCTTCACTGGGGAAGGGTATGGAGAAAAGAATTAATATCTGTGCAATTTCACAACTGAAAAGTAATGAAAAATGAGCTTTAGAAATAGATAAATACACATCTAATTAATATTGTGAATGTGTGATTATATCAATTACAATTAAATTAAATATCCAAACCAATGAAATATCTATAGAAAACAATTTCTCTATTTGGTGGAAGGTTGCCTTACTTTTCTTGTGATCCACATATTACAATGTCTCAACAGTATAAATGTTAATAAATATATTAATATTAATATTAATAATTTTCTTAATGTCATACATATANGAATGTGTGATTATATCAATTACAATTAAATTAAATATCCAAACCAATGAAATATCTATAGAAAACAATTTCTCTATTTGGTGGAAGGTTGCCTTACTTTTCTTTGTGATCCACATATTACAATGTCTCAACAGTATAAATGTATATATTAATATTAATATTAATAATTTTCTTAATGTCATACATATATCAGATGTGCTAATTCTCTTAGAATTGCATAAATAATTCAATTTATATTGGGGAATTTTTGCTGTATTTTTTTGGCATCTTGTCTTGAACCACTACTCTGCCCAAGCAGACAGTTGATTCTTGTGTACTTTGGTTCAGGAGCCAACTGGAATGAGGCCTACTAATTTTGTCTTTAAAACATTCAAACAGAGGGTTATTCTGACTTTGAAGCAGGAGATACGTGTCCATTATACATAACACTAGTAAAGAATAGGATAGCTGTCAGTCCAGATTAGAATCCAAAGATGTTTCTACAGAGCTCTTCACATTTGTGTGTGACCTCTGTCGACTTCCCTTTCTCATTTCTGCTTGATGTCAGGGAGAAGGAGTGAAAGGATGTTTATTCATTTCTCACAGCCATGCTCCCCAACACACATCTTCAGGGTTGTGTTTCTTAAAGTAACAATCAAAAAGCTTCAGCAGTTCTCTCTCCGTGTATTTGCAAGCTGTTACACCACTTTGGTGAAATCTGTTCCTTCATGGTGGAAGTATAACAGAAAATATGACAATTATAGTGGAATATATCACTGGAAAGAAGTAGATAGCAGAGCAATGACAGGACTGTGGGAGATAGTCATGCACCCTGGCAGGCCCTTCAGAAAATGACCACATGGGGGAATAACCTGCTGCTTGAACCAAATCTTCATTTGTAATTTTCTTCTTTTTTTTGGTCTCAGGTTAAACCTATATGTTTTCTAGTATAATCTTCTATTTCTCTTTGTATAATCTTTAAGAAAAATTTGTGGGAGGACATCAAGCTGCTGTCTTAGGTAAACAAATGTCTTGGCCTTGACCCTTTTGGAATTCATAAAACTGTAGGATTTGCTATTGGTTTGGGATTTTTTTGTAACGGGTATAAAAAGGTGTGATATTATGCTAATAACAGAAAATTGATCCCAAATATGATAAATAATTATCATTTAAGAATTAAAAGAATTTTATAGAAAATGTTTGATTTTTTTAAATTGGATACTTAATAAGAAAATCCAACAGACATATTTGTCTGAAAATATTTATTCTATGGTTTTTGTGGGATTTTTTGTTTGTTTGTTCTTGTTTTTTTGGTTGCAGTTTGTTTGTTTTGTATGGGTTTTTGTTTGGTTTTGTTTTGGTTTTGATATTTTTTTTCCCCAATAGCCCCCTTCCCTCTTCTACTTGCAGAGGAATATGTATATGAATTCAGGCTTTACTTGAATAAAGACTGGGAGACTGGGACACTTCTGCATTGTGTATTCTTGTTTTGTTAATTTGACAGGATTCCACCAGAGGACCACTTCTTAAAATATGGACACTTTATGAAGTTAAATATGTAATTTACTGGGACAAAACTCTTATATGGTTGCTTTTGAAATAGAAATTCAGATCTCTTGTCTGTTAAATGTTAAGGTGATTAATCCTTTTATTCTCTTCATTTTTTAGTCCAACATCTTTCACCAGCATTCTTGACTGTTGTAATCAATGCAGTCCTTAGTAAATTCCCTGGGAAAAGTTTATGTGTTTTATGGTGCAGGTTGTGTTCCTTCTCCAGATTTTCTCTTTTTTTTTGTTTGTTTTCCTTGCTGCCTTCTGTAAGCTTTTTCCAAATGATGGTGAGGCGTTGCTCTCCAAAACAATCTTTATACTCCCCAAGAACTTGCATTTGTCCTCTCTGGCAGCAGTCTAAGGAAGGCAAATAGCCCTTCCTCAGCAGCTCAGCCATACTCACAAAAATACAGCTTGCAGCTGCTAAGTGGTGAGCACAAAAATGAAGTGCATGCATCCATCACAGTCCATGATGGTGTCCTAAACAGGACAGAAGCTTCCAGAATGGGATGTCATTGGGCCTGACAGGACATTATGGAAAATGAACATTTGCTTAGAAACAGCACAACTTTGGACATTGAGGGCGTGTAGGGAGAGGCCTGCTTTGCCCGAGAACCAGGGCAAGCTGGACAGCTAGCAAAGAAATTTGCTACTAAAATTGTATTTCTATGAGTGTTTCACAAAATACTGCGTTACAAAGAGGTTTTTCAGAGTCACCAGATAGCTTGTTTTGACAATTTTTCAGTAGAGATAGCTGCAGGCGCTGTGCTAGTCAGTCAACAAAATTGGGACTGTGTTTTAGAGAGAAAAAAAAGGAAGCAGATATCGGACTGTCCATACAAATGTGAAGCAGAAAAAATGCCCTGAAGAAACTCCCATAACTCACTCACACAAACACTTCAAATAAGAGATAACAGAGAAGGAGGTCTGTAGTTTCTTTACTCTTGGCTTACAACTAGGTTGGTTGCATATGTGTAAAAAAATAAAACACATACTTGTAAAATAAAAGAATGTTTTTGGAAAGTAAAAATAGCGAAATAATCAAATTTTAAAATATATGAATAAGGATTTACAATGTTTATCCAGACTTTGAAACAGTTGTAATAGACTTATTTATATCTCTGCATTGGATCCTGCTGTAGAAAATATTTCTCATAAAATAAATTCTAGCTGAAGTACTAGTAGATGCTCAAGTTTTCAGGTTGAGGATCCAGTTCCTCCCCAACCCTGTATCTTCTGGTTGTCTTTATGGACAATATCTTTATGGAATGGTATGTGGATTTGAACATGCTGTCTTTTTATTATGTTCCAAAATAATTTTGGCTTATTAATCAGTTTCAAATATTCTTTCCTTTAACTCTGTCTGAATTTCTTAATTATAATTTAGTTAGGAAGCTATTCCAGTCTTTATTCTGCTATAGCATTGCTTATCCTCCCTGCTCAGAGGCCATTTGGAAAGACGAGGTACGACTTTTTTCTAATTAGATAGAAAAAGTAGTCAGCTGAAAAATATTCAGCTAATGATTCGTCTGCTTTGTTAGGGCTTGAGCAGAGTTTTTTTGATATAAAATAACAATATATTATAATGATGTAACAATAAGATGCTTTATTTCTGAAAATTGTCATGTATCAAGTAATTGTTGATCATCTATTCAAAAGGAGCATGATAACAAACTCTGACCTAGAATACATAATTTTTCAAGTTTGGCACTGTACCTTGCCAGTATTTTTTTAAAGTTTCTGCATTTTATGATCACTTATTAGTATTTTAGAGTGGCTGAAGAAGTGAATTTTATTTTTGAAATTAGGACAAAAATCAAGAAAGGGGGAAATTATTTAAAGTGGTCACCTTGCAAGGCAGAGATAGGCATGGATTCTGGAAATACTAGTTGATATGACAGAAAATGAAAGGGCAAGAAATTAAAAAGTTGCGAAATGAGATAAGTTTTTTTTTTTTGTGGATGACATTGGTAAGGTGTAAAGAGGTGCAGTCAATGATGAAGTTGGATTTCCAATACCACAATATATAGCGGACAACTTGGGTCCAGGTTTTTGTCCAGCTAATGAAACAGACATATAGCTGAAATTCTGGAATTTTGTTAAGCTGCAAAAAGCTGGGGGGAATAACGAGATGGGAATAACATTAGGAAGAAGTTGATTTTATTTATTTTATTTTTCTAATCATTGTTAAGTAAGGGATCTTGTGTTTCAATAGGTAAAGCTAAAATGGTAATTTTTTCTCAGAACAGGGATCTTTGTTAATGGACACTTTAGTTACAGCTATAGTGACAGAGGAGGACTGGTATGTTTTGCTTGTCAGGAGAGACTGATTCTGTTTCCATCTTTATAGCATAATTGTGTACTTAAATAAATATGCAAAATGTTGAGGGGCTGCATTGAAAAGGTTCTGGCTGCTTACATATAATCAACAAATAGAAAGGAATTTTATACGTATATACACACGCACATATATATAACAATGTAGAACAGTCTCTGAAGAGCAAAATTATATGGAATTGTTATGTAAATGAACTCCATAAGGCCAAATAAAATGTGTGTGAGAGAATTTTGTAGCTTTGTGATAGTTTTATAACTAATTTTTGGACTTCTGAGAGAAAATATATTCAGCATTGCACACAATCGTTCTGTTTCTTTCCTATAGGTATCATTTAGTGAAGTTTTCTTTCTTACATATCAAGAGTACCCATTTGTCTTGTGTTCCCTTATCAGTTTGTTTATGGGAAGACTCTGGAGGAAGAACTTCTCTGCTTAAAAAAAAAAAGCAAACCAAAACAAACATTTAATGTACTGTCTTCCAGATAAAAAATGTTGTTTTGAAGTTTAGAGCCCCTTAATGATGTGTTTCTGTTGTCATGGAAATGAAGATTTTTTTTTTTTTTATGGGTTTATTTGTTCTGGTTTTACCTTTTATAGCCTTCCTTTTATAAGTTTAACTCTGTACTGGCAGTGTTGTGCATCATAAAAGAAAAGTTATACTTCCTTTATAATCCTTTTACTTCTCTTTTATGTCCACTAGAGTTTGATGGCTAAAAAGCTGAGGAAGAAACAAATATTGGGAGATTAGAAGATATTGGGCATGTACTTCACCTTATGGGAGCAGAGTCTCAATCTGGTGGGAAATAGAAGACATCATTGCAATGAAGTATGCAATGGTAAAGTTAAAAATTGGATTGGACTAAATACTAGATATTGATAACACTTTCCATTTCATACAGGTGTGAGTTGCAAAGTTACTGGTGAAGACCATGAAAGCAATCCAATTTTTTCTGTGTCTGTTTTCTGTCATTGCCTGAACAGGAGGATTTTCTTTTGTGCCTAAATACAGTGTCATGTTGTTTACAGTTCTTTTATACTTGTTTTTTCTGGGTCTTGAGACGAAAAATTATTCAAACATAAAAGTGGTTAATACTATTTACAGAATGATTAGAAAGTGACATTAATGATTTAGTCCTATGTCAATTCTGATGCCAGGAGCCCCTGAGGCGTGTCAGCATCAGACAGACCCCTTCAAGTTGTCCATGACAGAGTGCACAGAATTTATGTCCATGGTGAGGTTCAACATGCCTCACCACCTGCCGTGCTTTTATAGTTATCTTCCTCACCATTAAATTTATCAGTTAAAAATGGTCTGTTTCCTCACAATAAAACCAATAATTTGTGATCAAATGAGTGTGAAATGTCCATGAAGGACATGTAATACATGTTAGAACATCAGACAGGACCATCTGTACATCCTCTTGTAACATCTGTACATCCTCCTGTAACACCTGCAAGCTACCATGGCAGGACAGAGCATGGGGTCATTCAGAGGCCACTTGGGATGACATATGGGTACTAGCTGGGGATGCTGAGCTGGGTCAGCATATACCTCAGGATCACTAATTCCTCATTATGTCTTCAGAATGGTTCCCCCATAGCAGTTTGTCTGTAAGTATATATTCAAATGAGCTGGAGCACTGTAAGCAAGTGATGTCTGTAAAAACAAGCACATTTACATTTTTGTGCTGATTCAGAGACAGAGAGAAAGCATGATTCTGGTTGTGAATAATTTGAGCCTCTGCTCTGAAGACATAAGGTTCCTTGCTTCCAAGAAAAGGTGGGAAAGGCTAAAAAAGATGACACTTGAGAAGCAAGTATGATTTCTTTTGCATAGTGTCTTCTTTCATGGGAGAACCTTCATTTTACATCTACCATTGTTTTTGCTGTGATATATTTCATCCTTCCATCCAAAGTTCAAGTTATACTGAAATAGGTATGAAGTGAATAACAGCTGCAGCTGCGTTCCTAAGAGGTAGATCTTGGAAACTATTCTAAGTTACTATAGTCTGCTTGGAGCATGAAAAATGTGGGGGAAAATCTGCAAAACCCGTGTGTATCTAAGCTAGCTTCCACTCTTTCTCCAACATTTAGTTGCATGCTGTACCTCCAGTATCGTCACTTTCAGGGTTTTTATGCCTTCTGTGAGTACTTAATTTTTTAGCTGTCCTGGTCATTTCTTTTTTACAAGTTTCCTTATTTTTAAGGTTCCCCATATGAACTTGAGTAAAACAATGATTGAAATGCTCTGTTCTTTTTCTCTGTTTTGTCACAGCTTTTCTGCGTGTTGCTATATGTTTTGAAATCTAATACCTCAGTGTCTCACTGATTGTTTTGCTTCTGTATTGATGTACCCAGTTCATTAGTGTCTTCACGTGGGGCAAAACTGTATTTCCATTTTTATATATGTAAATTGCTCTTTCACTTTAAAATTAAAGAAAACAAAAGTCTGATATTTTGATACTTTTAATTATTCCAGGTATCAACAAAATGTTTAAAAAACCAATATTTTTAGTACAGGATAATTAAAAAAAAAAACCATATAGCAAGTTAATACTTTATTAAACATATCCTTCAAAAGATTATGCAGGTGTTTAATTCACACCCGAACATCTGGGATTACTTCTTTAAAGTTTTATGAGCTAAGTATACAAAGTATTTTTGATGTGATAAGAAAATTTGTTTTGGAATAGATATGCATTCTTATGATCTACATTGTAAGCAGATAGATTTAGAAATACAAACAATCTTCATGGTTATAAGGCATTACACAATTCAGAAAAGAGTGTTCATTTTACTGTGATGCATACTTGAATTCTTTATGACAAAATAATAGTAGAATAACTGTCAAGAACACGGCAACATTTAAAAAGTCCTGATTTTATTCAGCCCAGATTTTTCCATTATTTGGATCATAGTCTGAGAGACTGACTAGTAAAATTCCTGAGAATCTATTACCAGAGTAAGTGCTGGCTTTACAATTACTATATTTATACAAGGATTAGTGGAAAAAATATTTTGTGATACTTCTATTTGCTAAAATTTCTACAGCGTAGTGTGTACGTTTTAGTAAGTGCAAAGAAGGCTTAGAGAAATTTTATATTTAAAACGTATCTAAACCAGTGTTCAGCTTACTTCTGTTAGAGTAAAGGTGATAATTGAGGACATGTCATTTGGTTTGCCGTGTTTTAACCATCTGACAGCTTTTACTCTCTTTGTGGGAACCTTTTTTTTCCCTTTTGGTCATCTGAAAACTGATCTGTAATCCATTTATGTGATTTAGTTTTCCAGATTAGGAAGATCCTCTAATTATGTTGTATTAAGAGATTGCAATTAGAATTTGTAATGGAATCTTAGCTTGAATACCACCCAAAATATGCCACTTCAAAAAAAGAAAAAATGTTTGGCTAATCTTTATTTCCCCCAAATTGTCCTGTTGTAATGTTGCTCTGTAATAAGAATATTGAATGATACTTTGGGTCTTTCAAAGGCAGTAAGTAAGTAACAGAGATTAAAAAAGGGATTACAGGATCCAGGGAGTTCACTGAACCAGCATCATTAAACCAGTGCTCATGGAAGATATTTATAAACTGTTCTTTTGTAGCCTATAATTGAACACTCGGTTTCAGTTATGGTTTTTAAATCTCTTTCTCTGGTTTCCTAGGAATGATAAAGGGGTGGGATGAGGGATGCAGTGGAGCACCCAGTGTATGTTCTGTGAGGGCATGATTTACATGCCTTTTGTTGAGGGGCATGCATGTTACATAAAGGTCTCATTTGTTGGACACTGCAATCTAAATAGAACTACATAGGATGTGTATAGATGTGTTTATATGCATAAATCTACATATATATATACATACACATACACACACACATGCATATTTATATATCTAGGTGCTCTTCATCTCTAGAGCTTCGAACAGTGTTAGAAGTCTGCAATTTATCTTTAAAATAAACATTTTTGGGTTTTTCTTTGACACAACAGTTTCTCTAAGAGAATGCCAATGATGCCTGTTTTAGATTCCTTACATTTGTTGCATTTAGCTATAAGAGACATGCATGCATTGCTCATTAGGGGGTATGCTAAGGCTGGTAAACTGTTATAAGCAAAGTCTAGCTTCTATTGTTTTACAAATTATATATTTGTGATCTCTCAAGTTTCAAAAAATAAGCCAACTAAAATTCTCATTATAATAATCATTAAATATCTATGATTTTTTCAGCTTGCCTATTCTCCATAAATCATAAGCTTTCTACGCCAGTAGGAGGACTCACCCAGCAGCCTTTTGTTTATTTATCTTTTTTTTTCACTCAGTTGTTAGTCTCCCTTTTTTGGCTTGCTTTTCCTTTCTTATTCCTTTCAGAGCTTGGATGAAGTGGATGCAGTTGGAGAAAAGTCAAGTGTTAGCAAAAATGTTGTTGGCGTCTACACAAAGAATTTACTCTAACTGATCCCTGTGTCTCACTTCAGTGCCTGGTAAAATCATGGAGGAGATCATTCTGGGCATCGCTGAAAAACATCGCAGTCATCGGTCACAGCCAGTACAGGTTCATGAGGGGAAAGTCCTGCTTATCAAGCCTGATGACATCCTTTTATGACAAGGTAGCCCACCAGCTGAAGAAGGGAAGCCAGTGGATATGATCTTTTTGTATTTCAGTAAGGCTTTTGTTACTGTCTCTCACAGGATCCTTCAGGACAAAATGTCCAGCACGCCGCTTGAAAAGGATGTCAATGCAACAGGTAAGCAACTGGCTTCTGTGTCAGGTGCAAAGGCTTACAGAGAATTGGGTGACATTAGGCTGGGGACATCATCATTAGTGCCTTGGATTCAGTACTCCACGGAGTACTACGTGTGCAGATGCTAGTTAATTTCCCAATTTTAAGGAAGGCAAAGACAGATCCTGCACCTTGGAAATGTCAGCTGTAGATATACATGCAAACTGGGAAATGAGAGGCTGGAGAGCAGCACTGTGGAGAGAGATCTGGGGGTCATCAACAATGACAAGTGGAATCTGAGCTGCCAGTGCCCTGGCAGCCAGGAGGGCCAGCCATGTCCTGGGGACATCAGGCCCAGCATCGCCAGGTGGGCAAGGGAGGGGATTGTCCTGCTCTGCTCCGAGCTGGGGTGGCCTCACCTTGAGCACTCCGTGCAGTTTTGGGTGCCACAATGTAAGAGGGATATGAGGCTATTAGAGAGCATTCAAAGGAGAGCTACAAAAGAGGTGAAAGGCCTTGACAAGAAACCTTATGAGGAGCAGCTGAGGTCACTTGGTCTGTTCAACTTGGATAAGAGAAGACTGAAGGGAGACCTCGTTGCAGTTTGCAACTTCCTTGTGACCAGTAATGGAACCTGAGGAAATGGTCTGAAGTTGTGCCACAGGGGATTTAGGTTGGATATTAGGAAAAGATTCTTCACCCAGAGGTTGGAACAGGCTCCCCAGGAAAGTGGTCACAGCATCAAGCCTGACAGACTTCAAAAATTTTCTCAGTTACATGGTGTGTGTCTTGGGACTATCATGTGCAGGGACAGGAGATGGACTTGATGATACTTGTGAGTCCTTTCCAACAAAAGATATTCTGATCCTATGTCTTGTGTTGTCTCAAAGTCTTAACTGCAAAGATTGTTTTGTGTCAAATAGTGAACAAAGCCAATGCCTAAACTAGAATAACAGAAGAATAACTTTAAATTAACCAATTTAACCAGTTTGGATATTGCAGGTGGACAGTGGGATGGGTTATTATTCTGTGGTTTGTGTGCTGTACACATACAGGAACTTGGCTCTTTGTTATGTGTTGTGATTTGTGTGGAGAAACTGTGGGATCTGAAGTGAAAAGCAGAATCAATAGATGAATTGTAGACATGCCCCCATGAAGTGTAAATCAACTCCTTCATCTGGACCTTGTAAGCAGGGCTTGGGTAACAAATAGTGAACCCTAAGGTAAGATTTAAGCATAACAGTGTTTTAATGGTGCCTTGAATTTAGTCCCTTACACTTGCACATGGTGAACTGTGATAGAAGTGAGGGATCATGAATTCAGTCATCCTATGTGTTGCTTGTGTTTGCCAACAAGCTCTTTGACCAAGGAATGGTCAAGCTCTTCCTTTCTATTTAGTAGGAACAAGATATGACTGATAGTGAGAACAGTTTTGAAGCATTCTTGTCTTTGCATTTTTATCTTTAGCCACTCTCCTACTTTATTTCCATACTTTTATATTAATTTTTGCTTGTTACAGTTATTGTATATTATAGGTGTGTTGTGTATTCTGTGCCCAGTTGCCTTCTTTGCTACTAACTTAGGAGTCCTTGTCAAAGCAAAGGACTATACCATGTACCACCTTTTGAAATCATCAGAAGGTGCTTTCAGATGTTCCTCAAACTTTGAAGACAAGACAGAAACTCTACAGAGCCAAAGAGAAACTTCAATGCTTTAGAAGACCAATAACCTCCAATGGAACAGAGGCACACATACTCTTCTTGCATGTAGGATGGATAATATTTTTAATCACAGTTTTTTGACTCCATAAGACTGGTGGCAAGGGAAGAGAAAACAGGGTTTGACTGTAAATAATTCTTCCATTCATCAGACCCTAAAATTTTGAAGATATTTAAATACTTTGGTGTACAAAGACCACAAAAGTCAAGGGAATCTCAGAGCACATTAAGGTATGAAATCTCTCAGCAAACATGATTACAGCTTTAAATAATTAAGTGGTTAAAACCCAGAAGAGTCTAATGTGGTCATTTAGTCCAAACTCCTGCATAATGCAAATATTAATCAGAGAATTCCTATGACCTAATTAAATTAAACTAGGAAAATACAGATTATGATTTAGTTTTGTGTGTGTGTGTGTGTGGGTTCAAGAATCCAATCTTGGCTAATTTCTCTAATGTTTGGAAAAAATAATTTGAATATAATTTCTATTCTCCAATGTCAAGTTTCAAATTCCACTAACATTGAGTTAACTTTAACAACTTCCCATTAGATCTGTTTTCTTGTAGATACTCTGGTGCAATGCAGGTGCCCCTTACCTTTATTCTTAAATTTACCACCCTAACACTTTATATTTTTAAACTGAAGGCATGCCTGTGTCTGATTTTGAAGTACTTGAGTTTTCAGCAGCAACTTTGCATTGATGGCACTAAAAACTATATGGAATATTTCAATGATAGTTATACCAGTAAGAAATTTTAGAATACAATCCCAGTGATTTAGTTTGGAGAAGACCTCTGAAAATAATGCTGTCCAAGACCCTTGATAAAAGCGGAATCTGTTAGAACTATATGAGTTGAGTATGCTACCCTGTGAAATGTTCTTTTTATAATCTCTTGAGCTAATACATACCTGTATGGGTATTGATTACTATATCCACTTCCTATAGCACTATCTGGGGTGAAAAAGGCTCTGTTGGATGATCACAATGCTGTGCTTATGTCATGGCATCCAGTTTTGAAAGGGAATTGTTGGGCTTTAAATATACTTATAGGCTTACTGCTGAGGTCTAGAGTATCCATGTGGAGAATCTAGGCATAAAATTGGGAAAACAGTATGTAGAAATGTGTTATTTGGTATCTCCTTCAATTATACTGGCATTCATGTTCAGTTGATTGTTCTCCATTAATTTGCCAACCAGGAGCATCTTTTCAGAGTTTAACCTTACCGAATGAGTAGCAGTATCCTTTGGGAATATAGACAACCGATTTTGATCCCAAGATATAAAAGGCATAATTTTCTTAGTCTTAGGTATCAAAATGATTGAAGTTCTTCAGAATTTTAGAGGAATTATAGTGACAGTGTTAACTACTTTTACTCTGGAAAATTTTACTTATTTTAAAAAGTAAAACCAGTAAGATTCATGAAACATATCCAGTCAGACTGAAGGTTTTAAATTACAGATAATACTTACAATAGCTCTAGATAATAGTCTGGAAGTACATTAAGACTGGTATTCTGAATCAGAGATACTGTTAATCATTTTTTATTATCTTTCTCCTCTTGATCGGTATAGCGTATATGAAATATGTATTTGAATACTGATATGAGCAGGTTACTTCTTATCTCTTGTGTTTTAAGTCTGAATATCATATGCAGTGCTGAAAGATCTCAGTGAAGGAATTTTTTTAACTAGATGAGACTTTCACAAAGAGGTTAATTTTCCAAATACCATAATGATGTTAGTGTTTATTAGTATGAAATATAATGAGGCTATATGCAAGGAGGTTTTATTCTCCCTCCTCTTCAATAAAATTTCTGTTTCTACATGTGTTAGAATATAGAAGAATGCAAAAAGAAATGAGAATAAATTAAGGTCATCAAGGAAAAGATGTCCATTATTGTTCTGTCAAATGTAACATCCAGACTTGAGCACAAAAAATAGTAAGAGACTTACTTCTATCAGGTGAGGCCCTGTACTGAAATCTCTTTAGGCTCTATGACCATCCTGCTATCTCTTGACACCTGTCTGCTTTAAAATGGTAGTTTGTTCCTCTAGAAAATATAATTTCCTCAGAAAAAATAATTATTGGGAATTAGTAGAACTATAGAAATCCCATCAATGGTGCAAGGAAAAATATCCTGTTAAAGTTACATTTTGCCTTATTCTTTCTTCCTTCCTCTTTTATCATTCCATTTCCCCACTAATTCTGATCATTTTCATGTCATTAAGCATTTCTCCTTTCCCTGGACATTTGTGTGAGTGTCTGCTATGAGTTAAACTCAGGGCCATGTGCTCTTAGTTTATTATTCTGTAAATATCTCATGAAGCTGTGGATATGAAATACATATCCCAGAGACATTTAGAGACATTCTGGAAGTCTTAAAGCTTCTCAATGCTTCCTTCAATACCCCTCTGTTGGGATATTCCAAAGATGAACTGTTAAGTGCTGTTGTTTTATAGTTACATTTCTATTTTAAATATAAAATACAAACTGTGGAGCACTCTAAATAGAAAATTGGAGCACCGGTTTTAATTTTTCTGTGTGTTTTTTCTAGATTTCTATAATCTACTGCCTAATTTACGTAAAATAATTACTACCTGTGCATCTACATTAGTGCTTAGGTGAATGTAGGAGTGAACTTTTAAAATATATGTCCCAATTTTCCTCACCTGCTGTGTTTTGGTTTGCATCATAGAATATTCTCTAAGAACATAAGGTGTTATGATAATTTATGTTTTCATAAATGTTTTTATATATGCGTTATATTTTTTCATATAACAAAAGCAGGACATGCTTTCCAGGAGTGAACTGTACACCACTCCAGCTCCTGAAGGGCAGTCTGTCTGTGGGACCTGGCTGGCATTAGTCCAAAGTGAATTCCCTCAAAGCACAAAGAACACATATTGCTTCACTTCCCACAGCCATCACAACTTCCTCCTGTAGTCATAGGCAAAATAGCTGAAGTAATCCGATCTGGCTTTTGATTTTTCTTGCTTGGTTATTGAGGTGGTAGTATTGGCAACATAAATAATTTTGTGCTTTTAAATTATGTATTCATAATCAAGCTTATTATGTTGTCGTGATCAAGACATCACTGCACCACAACATTGTCATTATTATGTACTTGAAAATCAATAGGACTGAAGGATGGAATGGTAAACTGATTTGAAGGCCCTACAAAAGTGGGAGTAAAAGTCAGGTGTTTGTCATGCTGTTTAAAGCTGTAAGTGCTCAGCTACATTTCATAATATCATAATGGATACCAGGGGATCCCTTAATGTCATCAGCTTCCAATTATTCTCTTGATTAACTGTTTATTTAGTCTCATTATACAGTTGGATGTTCTGTCTTTCCTTGCCATTTACAATTGGCATGGTTGTCCAATGATCACTTGCGCCAATAATCTCATTTCACATTAAAAGGGAATTTTAGGCAGTTGAACGTAGTTCCCACTAACATAGATCTTTTCTGTCCTAGAATTTTTCCCAGAAACAGAAGCTTGTGCAGTTTCTCTATAGTTTTAGAGTAGCTTATGTATCCCTGGTGGTAAATACATTTCCCAGGATGCTGCGGTTGCTGCAGTTCACATACAGTTGGCATTTTCTGAGTTGGTTTGTTATTCTGTGTAAGAATTGCAGAGCTTTTCTGTTCTTTGGCTTTAGGATTAACATCTCTTCATAATTTAATCTTGAAAGGTCCTTGAAGCAGTTCTAAGAAATATCGAGGAGGCAGGTTTATTTCGAAACCTTGTTAATGAAGTGCAGTTAAATATGAAAGAAGCTTAGATGAAATCTCTTTCACATTCCCTCTGTTGCTCACTCTCGCACAAGCTGTGGATGGCCAGTTAATAGCACCTGAAACTAAGCAGAGTTCTTTGGCACTTACGTAGTTTGGAGGAGTTTCTGTTTAGCAGGAGGAGCTGTCAGTATCATAACAATAATATTTACAAAGAAAAATAGATTATTGTAGGGGTGGGGGTAAAACTTAAAGCCATTTTTTGTCAATGCTGTGCTTAGCTTCAATCACAGTGATTTCATCTTAACCTTTGTCATGTGAGTGCAGTAGGCTTTTTAGGAAATTAAGAATGCTGTTGTTAAAATTAAGGTATATATGAACCTGATGTGAAAATGACCATTGTGGGAAGTAGATCAAGGATTCATTCAACTCAATATCATCTCATATATTTGTGCCAAAAGTAGTCTGCCTTGGAAGCAGCATAAGAAATTGCTAAAAATTTTTCACAAAATATTCCTCTACTCCCCAGTAATTTGCAGCTAAGAGAGCTTATATCCATGAATCCTAGTGTTTCAGATTCTCCTTGTTGTTTTGTTGAATTCTTTTCCCCCTCTAAAACAGCCTGCTACAACAAGTTTCCACAACTTAAATACACATTTCGTAATATTGTTTACTTCTAGGCCTACTTTCTTTGCAGTCCTGTCCCTTTATTGAACAAATTGTTTCTTCTTGACCTTTTTATGTCACTCAAGATTGTGCTGTCTTTATTGTATCTCCTCCCAGTTATCTCATTCCAATCCTTTTTAGCTTCCTGTTACCTTTTAAAAAATTTTGCATGTTTGTTTCAAGGAACAAGGTAATTTGATTTCATCAGAGACTTATATATTCCACTGTTGCAAACATCACTGTTGAGGATGTTGAAAAATCATCTCAAATATTTGCTGCTATTGAGAAACGAAACTTAGATGCAATCTGCCAGCCTAGGTAAAATATTTGCCATACCCTCTTTGGAATATGAATGTTTATGCTTATGTAAGAAAAGATTTTGAAGAGAAAGAATAGCAGAGGAAACTTACACAGGATATCTGTTTTAAAGGAAATATGCCTCTCTTAAAAACCTGTCTAAAGATGCCTTCCTAGAAAGATGGAAGACACTTAGATCCCATGGTGTTTGCAGCAGTTCTATATGCATAGGCCTTCTCAATGTGCTGATTTTGAAATGATCAATTAGATTTGAGAACTAAAACAACTGTTTGTTTTTTTTTTCAGTTATTCCAGAAAATGGAGCCCTAGAAAAATGAATTAAAAGGGACAAAAAAGGTAGGAAATGTGTTAAATTTATAAATAATGATTAAGTTATTTAATTTATATATAAATTTAACTTCATACATGTAATTATCCTGATGTGAACCAGATTTGAACAGATTTATATGCGAACAGAGTAAAAAACCCCGACAATAACCAGCCCCCCAAAGCCCCTCCCTAAACAAAACCCCAAACAAAACCCAACCAGCTAAAGTAAACAAGTTTGTTTTTGTGGCTCAGGAGGCAGAACTTAGTCAATGAGTTTAGATAGCATAAAATAAATGGATGAGCTATTTATCATTTATATGTTAATGGGAATTTTCAGCCATAGTAGTTTTTATTTTTGTTTTAGTCACTTCCCCCAGGAGGATGAGAAGTTAAACCTGCTAAGAAAAATTGGAATTGCACTTTTGGTGAAAGAACGAAAGTCTTAAAATGATGATATATTACTCTGTAGACTAAGGTACAAAAATGCTAATTTATTTCTAGACTGCAGCGTCCAATTTGCATTCCAAATCAGACTGCAGAGCTCCCCAAATTAGTAGGTGCCCTCACAATGTATTTAACCTATGTTTTTCCAGAGAAAACTCCTAGCAGTGTACGTGTTTGTATGTGCTTCCTTGTGTACATACCCACATGTGGTGCTTCACCATTTTAAGATTCGGTTATTTTAAAAGATCTTTGAAGAAAGCTAATTTGAGATACGAGGAATCCTAAAAAGAATTGATGCAAGAACTGTTTTAAACCTCTGAACTGCCTCTAAATTCCTGCTTACGGTGACAATGAGAATGTGTACAGTGCATAAAATTTTCAATGATTAATGTCGTGTTAAATTGTGCTTGTGTGTGTAAACATATACAAACATACAAAATTGTATTGCTATAAAGATATTTTTTTAGAATACTGTAATAGCAATAGTGTATATTTGTTGTTAGATCCTGATGATACAGATATATGAGAAGAAGGGAAATGAAGAGTCATATTATTCTTAAATGTGCTGATACAGGAGGAGGGGGAGAGGAGGGGGGAGAGAGAGAGAGAGAGAGAGAGAGAGAGAGAGAGAAAGACAAGTAATACAGCATAAAGAACCCACAGGCATTTGGGCTTTCCCACTTCAGTAGCAAATAGGGGGAATTATGGGTTGGTGGTCTGCTTCCCCTTAGGAGGACACTCCTCCATCTGTTTTCAGTACAGCCTGTTTTCAATTTAAACACAGATTTCAATACAAACCTCAATTTCTTTACTCCATTTTATATGCAAAGTGAGGCTTATGAATCGGTGTCGTTGCCATAAGGGCTCAGACCAAATTTCCCCCCAAAATTCACGGGCTGTTCATTTGAATACCTGCTTACAGTGGTACACAATGGGCAGCTTTGAGAAGAAAAATTGATAATCTTCACGGAAGAGTAATTTGAATGAAATTACACTTGACAGCCTGTCTCCAAGCAAACAAGGAGAGTGAGGGAGCCTTAGCTAAGCTCTGAGGACTTGCCTAAGCCTCTGCTGTTGGAGCTTCCCAGGGAAAAAAAAATCCACACTTTTTCCTGCATCCGACTGAAGCTTTTGATTAATTCTCTGTAGCTGTTTCTAGTGAAGAAAGGTAGCCATGGAAGAGAATATGGAAGAGGGACAAACACAGAAAGGTATTGTGTTAAAATTGCTTTTTCTTTGCATGAAGATAATTATTTTGCTGTTTCTTATTTGCCTTAGCAGCATGCTGTAAGGTTGGGGAATATCTGTATGTGGCAGATGGGGAAAGACATATTATTTTCATGTTATTTACTTCATTTTTCTGTCTGCAGTAACACATAGCATTAATATAGCGACTGCCAGCTGATATCTAGTATAAAAAAAAATCTAGGTAACAAATTTTGCATCTATACAAATAATGTTGCGAGCATTTAATGCAGCCTGCTTTCCAGATTAGTCTTTGTTAATGTTCATTTATTTCACGTTTTCACGCTTGTCTAGCTGGGTCAAGGGAGTCTAGTGTGAACTATGAGAGAGCTACTCACACAATATTTGGAGCTGGTTGCAGTTGGATATCTAACAATGTAACCAGTATTTACACCTTGAATGAGAATCCTGACTGAACAAAGACATGGGGTATATTTTGTACGTATCAGGCAGTACTGAAATTTCCCTCTGCCTTTTTGCCACTTTGGTTTTGTAATGTGTTGCAGCTGGCTTGCTATCATTCTAATATTTGCATGGCACAGATTTGCATTTTGCAGAAATTTTGCAGGCTGCAGCTGAAATTGCTTTACCAAGATGTACACACCATGTCCAGAGCATTTCTGTTCCAAAGCTTCAGGTTGCAAACAACTGAATGTGGTGGGATATGTTAGCACTTAAAGGTCCAATTTAAAGTGATTGTGGACAATTAATAAATGTGTGTATTTTTGGAAGACCTAGTCTTTTCACTGTATTGTTATTCTGTACAAGTGACATAATAGAAGTGAAAGGAACTAAGGCTTTTTTTCATTTTTCTTTACTGCAAGCAAAAAGGGTAATCCTAGTGAATATTTGCTATGTTAAATTTTTATTCTTTTCATTTTACATTTTTTAATTCATTTCCATTTTTGAGGAGGACATAGGAAGTTGCCAAATAATTCAACATAAATTGCCTGTAAAGGCATATTTTTCTGCACTGATGCCATATTCTGTCTTTCTGCTCCCTGATCAATCTGCTTCCTACATGTAAATGTCGTGCTTTTTCATTATAAGTGACCCATTTAGGGAGAATGCAGTTTTGAATTGTTTATGGGCTTGACTTGATCTAGATGCACTGTATATAGACATGAGAACATTAAAAGAGGATATATGTGCTCCATGTGTATACACACTTGTGTTCATAGATAAACAGATTAGTATCTGATTAAAGCAGTTTCTTCAGTTGAATTTTATTATTTGTAAATGAATGATAGAATAGAAAAGTACAGGACAGGTCAGTTTTTCTGTTTTGTTTTGGTTTGGTGTGGTTTTTTTCCTGAAGGTAAAATCAATACTTTTACAGTATGATTCAAATTGTTTAGGGTGCTTTACACTTAGAAATTGAAGACATGCTTTTTTAAAAATTCTGAAATGCATTCTTTTGCTTCTTAAAACAAGTAAATTGAACTGTTTGACCAAGGAATCAAAATACGTCATTGTTACCAAATGATGTTGCCTGAAGAAACAGTGTGAAATCCAAAATCCTTAAATTCTTATAAGAGAGATGTCAAAAAAAAAAAAAAAAAAAAGAGAGAGAGAGAGAGAAAAGTGATTTTTTTTGTATATTGAAAGAATTAGTTATTGATAAACTGTGTTCTCATTGTTCATATGATAAGCAGTTGACCAATAGCCACTCAAAATGGTGTGATTAATAGAGTGATTACAACAGCTAACACTACTTACCCCCCACCCCCATTTAAAATGCCATGTGTTCAGCCTTTTTTCCCTTTAGTGGTACCCAGCTGTCATCACAGACAGTGGCACAAGAATGTTAAGAGCTCACAAATCATATGTATTTTCCCTTATTGGTGTGAAAGGGGATGCTGCTTAGTTTCTGTGACCATACCTGTGAACTTGTCATTTCAAGATGTCGTGTTTCCTTGTTGGGTTATGACAACTTTTAGAATGTATTTAGAGTTTCAAGAAAATTTGCAATTCAGGAGGCAAATTAAAAAATATTTTTAGTTTTGAATTTTTGTAGGTGCTTGATTGCATGATAGGGAAGTATAGTGATGATTATGAAATCGTCGATCTCCTTAAGTTTTGCACTTTGCACTTGAAAAATATTGACTGATACTAGTGTGACATGACCGTTCTCTTTCATAGTTTCTGGGGTTTTTTTTGCTTTAATTTAGTGTGATCTATCTACTCTGTGTTTAATTGATAGCCACAGGATAGTTCCAGGTCATCCAGACCAGTTTTGCTAATTGTAGTGTTTCAGAAACAGTAATCGTGATTTATATAGTATATTTTTCATCCTCCTGCCATCTCGAATGGAAATGTTTCTTTCTTTTTCTTTTCTGATTTATACAAAATCAATGGGAGTATAAATTGTCACCGCTTATCAGCTCCTGTGCTTTTCACAGCAGATGCTTTGAACCTCCCACTGAACAGCATTATGTCTTGCTAGCAGCCATGATGGAGGTGAATAACTTCATATTGATGCATTTCATAAATATGATCAAGATAGCTCTAGCAGATTCGGGAATCTTTTTATTTCTGACAATTTTATGAAATAAGATATACTTAAATGCAAATATGATTCTTTACACAGTGGTTCCAAATAATGACCTTCTGCCACAATCTCTCAACATTCTAATACGTAACACTTATGATTTCCTTATGTCTGTATCTTGGAAAATTATAAACAGGGAATACATTCAATTTTTTTTCTCTGAAAGTTATGAATTACTAAAAAGTCACTTCAAAGTAAGGGGCATCTTTTCCCCTCCCCATTTTCTTTCTATTGGCCGCAGAAAGTGTGTTTTTGTACTGGCAACACTACCCTTAATGTGGTAAAATGAGAGAAAGCTGTTGTCCAGCCACTTTCACGTGTAAAGCTGTAAACATTGAAAGCAAGAATAATTTCTATTCATATTTATCCTGTTTTAAAGTTGTTGTGCCTCCTTTTTTCCCCCTTGATATCACATTTCCTTTGCTAGGAAGTCAGTACAGGTTGGGGAGGAGTTTCAAAGGCATTTGCTATGCAGCTGTCTCTAGCTGTCCAAGAACTGAATGTGTGTAGGAAGTCTGTCTCAAATGCAAAGCAAATTAACATTAAAATATTCTAAAAAGGTAAAAAGTCATAACATCTCAGAAATATCAATTTATTAACAATTTCTGTAACACTGACATTATGCTACATCCTAGACCTCTAACATAGTAAGACATTTGATTGCAAATTTGCTGTCTGGAAAACCCAGGATAACTAAACTTGGTTTATTTTTCAAAAAATATCAGGTCCACTAAGAAGCAGAAATTTCACTGATGTCTTTAGGGATACACGCTGATTTTGAAAACCTCATGCATAAATTGCATGTGGCAGTGGTAGGTCTCAGCTGCCAGTGTTTGAAAGGCAATGATGTCAAACTGATAGCTTTGTGATGCGGAAAAATATTTATGTCCAGTTCCTGCATTTCAGGTCTTCCCTCCCTGACTGCACTAAGATTGCAATGGTATCCCCAGCCCCAGTTATCTATCCCAATAAAGAACTTTTCAGAGGGCAGGCACTGTAATTTTTTGAACTGTAAGGAACTTGGTACAGGGGAGTGATAGATTACTCTCACCACAATCTGTTTCAGGAAAAAAGAGAAATGTTCTGGGGCACAGTATGTCTTATACCATTTGCACTAAATGGAAGGTAAATTTGCCTTTTTTAATGATTCATCCATAACGTCATTTTGCTGTTTGAATTCCTGTATGAAATAAACTCTCGGGAACAAATGGAGCATCATGTGTTTGTACAGCAGCAAACATGAGGAAGATACTTATTTTACTTAAGCTCTAACCTAACACAGTTAAGGCTTCACCAGCAGGACAGCAAAAAGCATGCAGTATTATTGTGACTAGAAATTATTGAATGCCGGATAATAATTTTTGGCCTGCCTTAGGAATATATGTGGATCTGCAGCCTGTTATCAGAGCTTTTTCATTTGTTGTCACAGCATACCAGTAAGGGAGAGCTTTAAGCAGAGTTTTAGAAGAAAATCACAAGGAGACTAGGATGCTATCAGTAAAAGGTACACACAGCCTCTGATTCTTCAGCCATGAGAGGGTAAATTGTTTCCTCTTACTTCAGTACTTTTTGGAAAATGGCAGACTTAGTAGGATAGTATAGAGTAGATGAAAATCATGTGTTTTATTTCCTATTAAGAAATGCCAATAGCCAAACAGTCCAAACACTGCTGCCATGCTTTCTAAGTTAGTCTCCTAAATCTTCTTATTAAAATCTAAGAGAGAAGAATTTTCCTTCTCTTTTAACAGTTGTTGCAAATTTGGCTAAAATAAGAGAGAGGAAAAATCCCAATATTTTGCACTTTGATTTTGTTTGGTGACAATAATTGTAAAATAAAGCAGAGGAGTTATTTTTTTGTTCTTAAGTGTAAATGCCACACTGAGTGAGAGCCATGCTTGTATCTTCAGTTAGATCCTTTTTTTGATGTTAATATTCAAAGGTAACTTCGAAATAGTTTTTAAATTTGGCCTTATGAGTAGGAAGTAGCAGACATTTGCTGGCTGATATTCTTCATACCAAATCTGGATTTGTAGTGCTTGATTCTTAAAGAAAGCGTGGTGGGCAGAGGTCAATCTCTATTTGCTTATTTTTGACTTAGTAGGCTTAGTTCCCAAGTTTGTGTTCAGATTGGATTTTTGCAAGTTTCTTCAGAGTAGGATGGTCTTGAAACTTTCACCATGTTTATTGTTGCCTGTTCTTAAAGGTGTGTGTGTTATAATAAGAGCATCAGATAAAATACTCACTTAACAGATACCAAGTCACTATCAGAGTAAATAAATTTCCTTCATAATCAATGCTATATATGGAAATAAATTTTAACCTCTGGCAAACTATCTCACTGTATTTCCTGCTTAATACTCCTCAGTAGTTAATCAATATGATTTATGAAAGAAAAATGCAGTAGCAGTCAATATGAATTTGAAGTTAATGGTTCTAATACTGTAAGAGTTATTCTCCTTTATGTAGTAACTACAGGCTACCTTATTTAGTATTCTTACATAAGGAGCACTGACTTGTAGAGCTGTAATTTGAATATGTTATTATTCAATACATTATGCTTTTATTCATAGATAATGATGTAAATAAATTTAGTCTTGCTTGCTTATTTAATCTTTAACATTGAAATGTCTCTGTTAATAGTAGAAAACTTTGTTTTTCTTACAGGCTTAACATTATACTAGTCCTAGGCATGAAAATCCAGCATTAATAGGACTTTATTACAATTTTATATACACTCTTTCAGGGCAAAAAACATTCCAACTGCCCCAAGGCAGATGGAATCCTCAATTCAATGTGTGAAAATTTAAGTCTTCATGGTTATTTTGACACATGCATGTCAATTTCATAAATAAGCTATATTAAAAAGATTTTTCATAGGAGATGTAAATGCTTAGGAAAAAAAGTGTTGAAAGTATTTAAAATTACTGATTTACACTAATTAGTGAAAAAAATACTCTATTGAAATAACAATACAAATTTGCAATAAGCTTTTTCAACACTGAAAGAAAAGCTCACCTTTGGGAAAAAAGGGCTACTCTTGGTTTTCAATTACTCTAAAAAAATAAGAAATTAGGAAGGACAATGCAATACTGTAGATACAGCAAAATTAAATTTGATTCAGCTGGATGCTTAGGTTTCTTTATGGAGAAGGATTGTTATATCTAATATCCAATTTGTTTTCATTTTAGATTGTGGCTGTGTATTCATTTCTGATAAGTACCTTGAACAATTTGGCAATGTGACTTTATAACCTATTTTCAGTAGCCTGCCACTTCACTAAAATTCAACATGGAAGAATGGAGGAAATGCTCCTGGCCTCACATAATGATGATGTCTGCTTTCTTGATAAAATAGTTTTTACCTTTTAATTCTCCCCATATACATAAGGGAGAGTATGCTATTTCCTCCTAGTAGTTTTATATGGAGGATTGAGTAGAAAGTGATAAAAAATAACAGCTATGTTTTTGTGCTGTTCTGCCTCAGATTACAGATACTGCAAATGATTTTATAAAACCCATGAAGAATATAGGCTGCTGATAGCCATTAAAAAACAGAATGTAAAAAAGGCAAAAGTGAATATTGATCTCATATTAAGTACTTTTTCAGTTAATATTCTGTTTGGAATTTCTATTTCAGAAGAATTTTCAGCCAATTCAAGTGACTAAAATGCAAAATTCCTGCTAATATCTTATCACATGGCCGATTTCTGAGACAGGCAGCAAGTCCTACATGGATGTGTTGTCACAAATCTTTGTCATGTGGGGGTGGGGAATCAGAGAGGCTTCAGTTCCTCTGTGCAAGGAATGAAGAAAAAGTCTGGTCATTTTCTCAGCTGCAGAAGGATCAAACTCAGAGCATTAAAATTGTGAGGATCAAAGATACACACCAAGCAGCAGCTAAATCTGGGAACTATTGTGTATCTGTGCTCTAGGGCCCTATGAAGCAACTGCACTGACACAAAAAAATGACTTACATATTCTCTTAGCTCTTCAGTGGTAACACTTATGCTTCAATGCATTAGTCTCAAAAAGGCTAATTTTTTATCTTTTATTTTTTCCCCCTCTAAAATTTTCATCTCCTTCTTGCTAGTTATCGTGTAGGAGTTCAGTACTCCTTCCAAAATTTATACTTCAGCCATCTGGAATAACATTTTTCCAAATAACAGTTGCTGAAATACAACTACTAAATGCAAGCATTACTCCTCTTTTTCACACTTATAATGCACTTGGACAGTTTCTGAGGACTTTTTTGTTTGGTTCACATAGTGAAAGTTTAATTCTCTTTCCCCAGTAGTGATAACAATATAATTATACAGCAAAGAAATATCACAATAAATTTAGAATCGATTTTTAAAAAGTTCAGCCTTTTTAATAGTGGAATGAGGGGAACAGTGCATTTGCTGAGGTTCTGGTATAAAACTAGACCAACAAAAGTGCATTTGCTGCACTTTTGGTATATGAGATATGCAGAAAGGTACTACTGCCAGAATTTGAAAAAAGGCAAAAATATTTTTTCTCCTTCATCACTTGTCAGTATCTTCCTACTTGTACCCCAAGACTGAAATTTTTTTTATTCCTCTTCAGAAAAAAAAAAAAAAAAAAAAAAAGAAGGCTTTTTTGTTTTTTCTCTTCTTTTTTTTTTTTTTTT
>VYXF01005748.1:107288-126961 GCA_013397295.1 Polioptila caerulea | reverse complement strand
AAAAAAAAAAAAAAAAAAAAAAAAAAAAGTAGGTCTTTTTGATTGTTGTCCTGCTTTTGTTTATTTTTCTGTGGAAGCACTTTCTTTAGTTTCTTTTTAATGCCTAGAAGACGTGGAAATTAAATCCTGCAACATTTTAAAATTTCTTGTGGGAACATATAATAAAAGATGACAAGTGCTGCATGTTTATTAATTAAGTCATAGCCAGTCACATCCTACTTCTCAGGTTGCAGAAGAATGGTTTTATACAGGCAAAATTGGACATTAAGGAGGAATTTGAAGGAAGAGAGTGTAGTAGCATAGCTAAGTGATTAGGCAGGGATTGCTCTGCACTAAGGCACAATGAGAAAAAAGTAGAGATGATTGATGATTGTGCTGATAGAGGTTCAAGAGAGGCAATATGAAGAAAAGAATAAGCAGTATTATTTGAAATACCTTTGTAGGGCTTCAGAAATCTAAAATTCATATGGAAATAGGGAAATCATATGATCCTTTATGTCAAAACAGACCTCTGAGGTCATCAGGACCAACCATAAACCTAGCACTGCCTAGTCCACCACTAAACTATGGTGGAAGACAATAATAGAGTTGAAAGAACATTTGAGTTTTACATAAGAAGTTAATAGAAGCCTGAATTTGAATTGTCTTTTTGAAATAGTGAACATTTAATTTAAGCACATTTTTCCCCTCCAAGTAAAACAGCAGGTATGTTCATGGCTATTAATAATACCATAAAATTACTATGGTGATATTGTAACTGGCTAATTTGAGGCTCTAGGTGAGGGAAGAGGGAGAGTAAGTCTGGTTTTATCTTCAAGTGATGAGAGATAGGAAAGATTTTGTTAGTTGAAAAAGGAAAGTGCATTGCTTCACATTCGTGGAAAAGAGTTATCACAATTGACCTGTTGGCCTAGTTTCTCTGGTGAAGGAAGCTGGTATTGCACCCCCTTGCTTAGCAAGGTGATGTAGCCAGTGTGGGAGGCTCCACAGTGTAGTGGCACCCTCTGCTACTGGTGAATCAGCTTAGCTTTCTTTATGTAGTTCATCAAAACCTCCCACCCTCTGCTTTCCCACCAAATCATCTCTTACTCTATTAAGATACATGCAATAGTAAGCACCTGGCATAACTTTGAATTGATTTAAAAGCATTTGAAAAACAGTCATGGGAAGAGCTTGGGGTATACCTTTGCAGTTCTCAAGTGGGGACGTTTGACCATAGCTAAGAATTTAGGTTTGTGTATTTTTTGCAGGAGTAGATCCTGAGGTTCTGATGTCATGGTTTTTATTGGTACTGCAGGGTGAGATGAGGAAACCTATCCAAACGAAGTACTTATCCCTGTGCTGGGTTGGCACAAAGCTCTGCCTTCATCTCTCCAGGAGAAAGCTAATACATACACTCTGCTGTGTTCTACTTCAATCTGCCACATTGTTTCCTCCCAGTGTCTTTTACCATTTCATGACTCATCTCACACCAAACAACCTTCAAAAGATTTTCAGCTCTGAGGCAGGGAAAGTTACTGTCAGTAATGTGAATGCTTTGGGAGCATTTGTGAGTTATCTAACAGTGAAATCATTCAGTTGAGGATTGCTTTCCATGTTAGTGAATGGTAATAGACAAGGTAAAGTTACCTTAACCTGTCCAGTAAATTAATCCTTGCCTTTGCCACTTAAATACCATATTGTATCTCAGTTCATATTTACTAAGTTATATATATTCAGCAACTCCTTGCTCTTTTATGGTCTGCTTGTTTTGTGACCCCTATGATGAAAATTTATTTCCAACTACATATTTCTGCATAATTTATTTACCATGTTCATGACACACCTTGAAGCTGGGGATCTGTTCTCTATGATGCTTACATTTGATTTGCTCCCTTTCCAGTGGAGGAGGTGGGGAATGACTGAGACGAGCATGCTGTTGTCACTTGGACCAGACAAATGTTTCTGTGCCTTACCTAAGTACAGTGTTAAACAGGCCAGGCAGCTGCAGTAGGGGAGGATGCAGTAGCTGCTACTGGGTGCAGTGAGCCCAAATACAGCCTCTCTGGCTGCTGGATTGGTCCATTGTAAAAAACCTTAACTGAGCAGATGTCCGTGAAATTATTTTTATTTTTACTGATAATGATGATGATAGTAAAAATAAAATAATATTTTGAAATCTGAGTATTGCGTGAAAGAACTTATAAACTCTAAAAAGATAGTGTTTTTCATAAACATTATAACCAAGAAAAAACACATAATTGAACTTATGGGAGTAGTGGGTTGATCACAGAATCACAGAATCACTAGGCTGGAAGAGACCTCCCACATCATGAATCCAACCCATGCCCTAACACCTCAACTAGACCATGGCACTGAGTGCCACATCCAGTGTTTTTTTAAACACATCCAGGCATGGTTACTGCACCACCTCCCTGGGCAGACAATTTCAGTACTTAATTATTCTTTCCATTATAAGTTTTTTACCAATAACCAGTCTATATTTCCCTTGGTGCAGCTTGAGACTGTGTCCTCTTGTTCTGTCAGTAGTTGCCTGGTGAAAGACACCAACCCCCACCTGACTACAGCCACCTTTCAGGGAGTTGTAGAGAGTGATAAGGTCACCCCTGAGCCTCCTTTTCTCCAGGCTAAACACCCCCAGCTCCCTCAGCCATTCCTCCCAGGGCTTGTGTTCCAAGCCCCTCTCCAGCCTCATTGCCTCCTCTGGATGTGCTCCAGCATCTCAATGTCCTTCCCAAACTGAGGGGTCAGAAATGGATGCAGCAGTAAGCCATTGTAAATAGTAACTCAATATGTATAACTGAGGATGAAAGTAAATATCTGAAACTGCCTTGAGAAAGGGACCATTGACTACTAGCCACTGTGTTGGTTATGACAGTATTCAATTAAATTATTGAACATTGTATTATTGATTTTTAAACTGAGTAGATTCAGTGTGAAATGCTTCCTGCTTAAAATGGTTTGCCTTTGTTCATGACTTGTTGATAAACCAGTCCTGTATGGAAAAGGAATTTACATTTCCAGGTTATTGACACAAATACATTGATTTACTTTATTGTGAATTAATCTGAGTATATTAGATATATAAAATGCTTTTCCTATTTGTTGTGGTGTTTCAATATAGCAGCACAATTATCTTCAGAGAATTTCTCAGCATTCTAATTTTTTACTGACACACTGACAGCTGCTTTTGACCAATATACACTTTTGGCATTAGAAATAAACATAACCATGATTTCCTCTACCTTTCCTCCTAGTGGCACATTGCAGTTCCTTGGAGACACCTGCAGGTTCTCTTTGCAGATCTCATGGTGGCCAGGCACCTTGTTGCCATGTTACTTAGGTAGATGGCTGAACTAGATTGAAATGAAAGTGTCTTGTTTTCCAGGTGTTCAGCTTGACATCTACTCCTCTGAGTCACAAAACATGTCTACTGTTTAGTCTTGGCTTATATTTGCCACCTAGTGCTTTTCTTTCACTGGAAAACTTGTAGTTCTGATAGAGCATTAAGGACCCCTTTTATCTACACTGCCTACCAATGTTGTAGAAAAGACTAAGGTTTGCTTGTAAGTGCATGTAAGGCCCTTGATTACTTTTAACAATTATAGACATCAAAAATTTGAAAATCCAAAACATCGATGACCAAAGCTGATCTTGCAAAGGGTTCAATATACATCTTTGATGTCATGCACTGTGAGTAATCCCGTTGGTTTTATAACAATATAAGCAAAAAGGAAGCACATAAGCATCTAAGATTAAGACCTAACAATGCCATGGAGTAATTTGCATGTTGCTGTCAGGTTTTTGGCAGGATATCTGTGAGAAGACATGATGATGCAATTTAAAAGGGTTTGAGAGGAGACTGGAAGGAAGGTTGAATGAAGTTTGTTTATCAGCTGAGGGGGTTTTTTGTTTGAATCACATGGTATTACATGTGATTAATATGCTTTGGGTCTCCTGTGGCTGTCTGCAGCCTCTAAAATATATTATTCTTCTTAGATGCTTTTTTAAAAGAAGTTTTTTAGTTTTATTTTGAATTAGTGGAATCTGGATTTACTCCCAGGCAGGGTATACTGGACCTTCTAGTGGTATTGAACTATTTTGCTAGTGTGTCCCATTCACATACTTAAGCCAAGATGATCATGAAATTTGCTGTGCAGATGGAATTTTTCCCAAGGCAGGCCACTAGTGACCTTCTTTTTACCTTTTATTTTCTGCAACATGGTCATGGTCTGCTTTCTAAGATTATCTGGGAGTTTATTTTCATTAAATTCTTGCTTCTAGTGCAAGACTAACCTTGGTGTTTTCCTTCTTCCTGTCCTCTTGTAACAAACTATAGATGATCTTTGAATTTAGGTCTGGACCAGCATGTTGGTTGTTTGCCTGTATTTTTGGGCTAGACTGGAGAAGATTTAATAAATCCTTCTGAACTGAGCATCTATTACAATGTTTTCTTTTATTGGAAGGTTCTGGACTCTGACAATGTCTAGTCTGAGCACTGTGCATTTTTTCTGAGTTTTTCTACCATATGAACTATGTTGTTAAAAATTGTAAAGGGAAAAAAGAAACTAATTTCAGCTATGTATAGAATTTTTGTATTGTTTATTTTTATGATATCATTTTATTAATATAGATAAAATCAATAAAGAGGATGCTCATGACTGTGACTATCCTAAGAATTCAGTAAAACGTGCATGCTTCAACCACACCCATGACATGTGGCACAAAGGCCAGAAAATGAAAATTAATTTCAGCTGTTCGACAGCAGATGGAGGCTACCATTTTTCAAAGATGTTCTCTTTCAATTTCTCCAAATTATTCTAGATTTATGAACATTGTTCTCTAGTGAATACACTGGAGTAATTATAACCTAGTGGTGGGTAGGTCTTTTAGGTCAGCTGTGTTTATGCTTGTGGTTCAGACAAGATATTTTTCTCCCCCCTCCCCATCTGGTACCTTCATCAAATATTTAAGACGCAGAGGAACCTGTTAAGGACATTTGGGCTCTTTTATCTGCTTCATGGCTGTGTTTATCTAATGGTGACTTTGCTGTTAATATTATGGTAATCCTATTAATATATGTTAATATTTTTTCACTTTGATTTGTTACATGTCTATACCATCAGTATTTTCTGTACTTCCAGCAGATATCCTTTCTTTATTACATGTCATACTCTCTTCTAGATGAATACGTTTACTTTATTATATAATTATTGACAGTATGAACTTTTAAAATCCAGTTTGGACACCTTTGAATTGGATCTAATGATTGTAATATGTGGATTTCAAGACTTTAAAGAACCTGTAGCTGGCTGTGGGTATGTTTTGTAAATTTTATTGAACACAACCAAAGAGCTGAAATATACTTCCCTGATAGAAGAGTAGCCATGTCTCTGCCTGGGGAGTTACCTTCAGTTATTCCTTCTTGCCTGTCTCGATTTATTCCTCATACTGTTTTATTTTTCTTATTGTCTTTTAATGTAGACTCAACTAGATTTGATGTAGCTGCTGCAGTTGCTGTCTTGTCATATCCCCTGGGATATATTTTTTCTTCTTTGTGTTATTGCCTTAATCACTCCTGATTTTTTTTTTTTTTTTTTGACTCCATACTAACTCTGTACCTCAAGCTGGAAAGATGGACTGTTTCCTACTGGAGGTATGAAAGTACTGCCATTCCAGAATCCCTGATCTGTAATCATTCCTTTAATCTAATACCCTGACAGGATGATAGACTTCAATGTTGTTACAGAATGTGGGTTTTTATTTCTAAAGGGATAATTTTACTAGGCTTTTTGTGGTCCTTCAGGGACAATGAATTACACAATGGCTCAGATGTAACAAGCAATATGTAGCAATCATTAAACTGAATTATTGCACTCATCCTCACTGTCCTTAATAAGTTCACATTTGGATTTTTTTTTCCATAACCATCTTAGTGTGATAAACTGTATAATTTAAAAGCTTTCCTTACAAAGTGTGATTAGGAATAACTTGACTAGGGGTAGAAGTGGGTAGCAATGATGCAGAATTTTTTCCAGCTAAGCATGGTCATAAATTCTATAATAAATTAAACTAATCTAATAAGTACTAAAATATAGAATACTTGCATAGAATTAATATAATGGAACAAATTTCTCCTTTGTAAGTCGGAAAACATGTTAGAAACTTGCACAACAATTCATTCACCATTGTCAGAATATGAAAAACTTTCCATATTTTTCATTTCAATGATATTATGTAAAAAGAGGGTAATTATTTGTGTTTGCTGTGTGCAGTTGCTTTGACTCTTTGTTTTTATTCTTTGTCCATTATGTCTCATTTTATGAAATTGTTTGTTTTACCTTTGTTAAGAAGAATTAAGAAAACACCCCTTTGCTAAGTGTCTTTATGGTTACTGGGGTAGAATAGCAGTTGCTCTGTCAGTGTCACAGTGTTTATTTTAATCTCTGAATTAATTTTCTTGGTTGCTAGGCAATTCTACTTCATAGATTTAATGGAAATGACTAATTCAGTGTGCTCTCATTTCATAACAGGCACTCGTTTTCATTTAAACTGAAACTAGGTTTCTCTATGACATAATGTTTGACAAATACTCGTATCAGTATGCAATTTTATTACTTAAGTGAACAAAATATTCAAATTTCTTTTATCCAGTCCTGTATTTCATGAACAATACAAGAAAGCTGTTGTAAATATAAAACATTCAAAAGAGGGAGAATTAGGCTTTTATATATATCTAGAGAGCAAATATCTGCCCTGAGGTCTGACATTTTGGAAATTTTTTAAGGCATCTTATGGAGATGGTTCAGTACTATGTATTTAGAGGTGGCATCAGTTAAGTCTTTTTTACATCCTCAATGGCAGTGGTGCAATTAATAAGTGCTCTGTATCTCAGTTACTCAGCCTAAAAATGTATTCAGCAGATACTGCTTATTAGCAGTACATGGAAGTTGAAAAATAGGTATGAATATTCAAAGTAATAATAGCTGTATTAACAAAGAAAACCTCCCAGCAGTCGGTCGTTCTGGAGGTTTTTCATACGGAAAAAACAAAATGCCTGTGGGCAGTTTCTTTAAACCTTAGATTATTGTTTTCTCCTGCATTGATACTATTCCTATTTTAGGACAAATATGTAGGAAAAAGAATTTTAAATGAAGCTTCTTAGGTTTCTCTGTATCAGGGTAGTGCAGAAGTGCAGGCCTCTTTGATTTTGTTGCTACCAGCTATGCTTTCATTTATTCTGAGCTATCATGTACTGAAATACTGTCTTTTAGCTTGTTATCTCCATTTCACTCTTATGTTTCTATGCTGGGGAGCTGCACAGCTTAAAAATGAATGGATCCCCCCCTCCTCTGAAGAGGAATAAAAGATTCTCTGTGTCAGATTGCCAATGGTGTGCCCTAGTGTTCTCTGTGCTTCTGACATTGGTTCAAGGTTTATCAGTTAAACTTCTTTAGCCCAGAACATCATTCTGCATGCTTATTTGCTCTTTATTTTCCTTCTCTTGAGTTTATCATACATTTGTATTCCTGACAGTGGCCACCTTTTTGTACAGTTAGTGTGCTGAAAACCACAACAGATTTGGTTTGTCTATATAATTTGTGTCTATCAAAACACTTATTTCTAAGTCCAGTTCACAAAGACATAATATTTTATCAAGACAGAGAAGGATGTGCTGTATATTTTAATGAATTTGTATTTAGTACACCATCTTTCAATATCTATTAATACAAAAATCCTCTAGAAAAATCTTCAAATTGCTATCTCACAACTTTAATTACCACCTGATGGTGGTAAAGTAAGCAACAATACCATGCTATTTTTGAGCTTTCCAATTGGATTTGAGAGAAAACAGATTTCAAAAATCACACAGTTAAAAGTATTTTAAGATTTTTTTGAAAGGCCATAGGAGGAAAAAATGAGATCACTCAGCTGTTTTCGTCACAGGAAAAAGTGCCTTTGTTCAGTTTTTTTGTAATATTTCAGCTAGTAAGATGGGTAGTTAGCCAGAATACTTGCAATTGTAATGGTAATGGACACTGAAAGCAAAAAATTGGCTGATTTGTATTCAATACATACTTGTGAGACTGTCTCACTTTTTGTAAATGAGAGGTGGACTATGCAGCCAAAGATAAGCGAAGTATAAGATTATATTTATGTCAGTGAACTCTCCCAACTCATCTTAATCTATTTTAAAATTTAAAGAAAGCAGTACTGAGATAAGGAATTTTGTTTTGTGTAACTGGGTTATGAAACTCCTGCAATAGAAGCATGAAAATGTTAATGTGAGTGAAAACAAACCTCTAGGGAAAATGAAATAAATTTCTTAATGAACTTACTCCATGTCCCTGGCTTCATGAGGCAGAACACTTACTTGGATAAACTGGCTGCCAAAACAATCACTTTAGTGTACTAACTTCACAAAACACCAAGGACTGCCTTCAACAAATGGAATAATGGGAAAAAGCTGCCAAAATCAAATCAAAGACCTCCAGGAAGTTTCAGCAGTGTGCATCTTCAATAGGTAAAAACATGAATTCTCTTTGTATGATGATATCAGGAAAAGTTTCTTCACCCAGAGGGTGGTTGGGCACTGGAACAGGCTCCTCAGGGAACTGGTCACAGCACAAAGCTTGACACAGTTCAAAAAGCATTTGGACAGTACATGGTGTGACTCTTGGGGTCAGAAGTTGGGCTTTGATGGTCCTCGTAGGTCCCTTCCAGCTCTGGATATTCTATGATTTTATGATTCTCAGTAAGAGTACACAATTCCAAAAAAAAGAAAAGTCATAAAAATAGTTTCCATTGTGTTTGGTAATTCTGAGGAAAGAAATTTTTATGAAATAGTGAAGGTATTAAAAGTTATGTTATTGGATTAAAAGTAAGCTCTCCTTTCAGCCAGTAATTCATAAATTACTCCTTCAGAGGTAATATTTTGTGAAATTACTGGGACATCATCTAAGATTCTGGACTGAGATATGAAATATCTGAAACAGTTTATTGATATCATTTACATTTTTCAGTTTGACTTGCAGAAATTGCCACAAAATTATTTGTGAACCTGAAAAACCTCACTGTAATACACTGTGTCTTGATTTCCCATTTGTGAAAAGAAATATAGGACATACATAAACTTTCATTTCTTCCACTCATTCTATGACTTGTTTATCACTTTAATAGGTGGTATTTTTTACAGTTCTACAATGCAATCTCAGTTGAGTTCTCTAGGTATTAAAGCAAGTTGAAGTCTGCTAGGGAATACTGACTAATTTTTAAATAAATACATAAATTGCAGGCATTCAACGTTCTTTGCTACTAAGGGTGAAATGCAGTGTAATTGAAGACTCTTTCCTGTCACACCTTAATTCCTAATCACAAATTTTATTTAAATGAGCAAAACTAAAGGAGATGCATTCATTATACATATGGCATATGTGTTGTTAAAATGAAGAGTGACAGACCTTTGATTTTTAGCAGTGACATAATCTAAGGCAGAGTGCTGTGATATACATATGGTGGATGTCTGTACAGCATGCCAAAGGAAGAAACAGTTCAGAAAGTTGTTAACTTCATTCCCTTCAAAAAACCCAAATTTCTTAGTGATTATAATATGTAATATGGAAAGCTCAGAATGGATATGTCTTTACTAGTCATAAATGCCTTTTTAAACTCATTTTATAGAAGCGGTACCCAACAGAGACAAATAAGCCTGTGTTTGCTTGTTTGTTTAAAAAAATATGCATTTTCTTCTGATGAATGGCTATTTTTCTTTAGGAAGGTGATTGCATCATTTTCAGCTACTGAAATGATTACAAAATTTGTTCTGTCTTTGGCAGCAAAAAATACAGACGTTATTTTATCAGCACATGATGGTGTATAAACCCAAATATAAAGAAAATTTCAGGCTGAAAATTAGCAGGCCTAACTCTTAACAGAAATATACTCAAAATACTGTTTCTTAAATGTGTCTGCTTTCTTTGAATGTATTTAGTATACAGCCCATGCAAAGAGTCTCTGAGCATCTTCCTTCGTGGTGCGTGCAATATGGTCCCATCATGTCACATCCAGTCTCTCCCCACAACTGCAAGCACCACCATCTAATTTGTCTTCGTGGGAAGAATGCACTGTGGTGAGCTCTGCACTGTTATAGCAAGATTCATGTCTGCTATTCAAATTATCTTGTTTAAATATTGTTTATAACCCCTTCTTTAAGACTGCTGCCTGTTTGCAGGATGTACAATTAGATTAGCTGTAGAAATAACCAGTCTTCTACATTCCTTGTTTTGTTGCAAGTTTGAAGTCCACTTTAACAGCAGCTCCAAAAATTATGCGATATGAACAAAATCTCAGCAGTTTAATTACAAAAGCAAATTTCTGGTCTTAGTAGCTTCTATGAAAAATTATCCTTAAAATTACATTTATTAAATATTTCATCAATAGAATATAGATTATATCGAGGCTCTGACAATACTGGTGACACTTTTGGCATGCATGGGCCCTATCCTTGTTTTCATTTACAATCGTCCAAAGAATTTGAAAGGTTGGTTGGTTTTATTTTCTTTCTTTTAATTTTTTTTTCTGTGATATATAAGAGTATTCTTCAGCCTTTGGTATTTTAGTTTTAATGTCAAAGCACATGATGAACCCAGTGTTTGCCACTAATGCGTTGAATAATGCTGAAGAGCAATTCTGCCCTCAGACAAGAAATGTTGCATTTAAAATGACTGAAAGCAATGTCAAACTATTACAGGCTTCCCTAGATATAAAAGTAGGCAGGAAGGACTTACTGCAATTTAAACAGATGAAGTGTAGATTATAAAGTTGTCTGAAGTATTGACTATTTAGCGTGTGGGTTGGGATAAAGTGGACGGAACTTTATCTTCAGCATCTAGTCAGAAATTGTAGAAGTACAGTTAGTTTGCTAGAGAGGATTAATGATAATACTAGGTCAGCCCACAGAAGTATATTTCCAATTACTTCCAGTCTTCTTTTTTCAAACAAGAAGTATTCAAAACAAAGATTGGCATTAATTTTTTGCAAATTTGATACTGACTTATGAAAATGCATTTATGAATTCAAAAATTTTAGAAAAAGATTTTTCTCTTCATAATTCTATCTAATCTTATGGCAATTTCTTGAGAAGTTTGAAGTTTTGGGGATTTTTTTTTTCTATTAATGAGTGGACTGTTTTCTTTATATTGTGACATGCTGTTGTGTTTTCACCCCAGCCAAGAGGCAACCCCACACAGCTGCTCACTCACTCCCTCACCAGTGGGATGAGGGAAAGTAAAAGCCAGAGGAATTTTTATTGAGGATTGAGATAAAGATAGTTTAATAGGGAAAACAAAAACCAGGTATACAAGGAAAAGAAAAGAAGAAATTAATTCACTGCTTCCTATGGGCAGGCAGTTGTTCAGACATCGCCAGAACAGGGCCCCATCATGCATAGCCATGACTTGGAAAGACAAACATTAAAATTCCAAACATCCATCCCTTCCTCTTTCTTTTCCCTACTTTACATACTGAGCATGATGCCATATGGTCTGGAATATCCCTGTGGTCGGTTTGGTCACCTGTCCTGGCTGTGTCCCCTCCCAACCTCCCATGCACCCCCAGTCTCCTCCCCAGCCTGGCAGAATGAAAAGCAGAAAAGGCCTTGGCTCTGTGCAAGCCCTGCCCAGCAATAACAGAAACATCTCCACATTACCAACCCTGTGTTCAGCACAAATCCAAAACACAGCCCTGGACCAGCTGAAGAAAATTAGCTCTGCCCCAGCCAAAACCAGAATAAATATACTGAAAACTTTTTGCCCAAAGTAAACACTGCTATTTGTGGGAGAGGTACTGGTGGAAAAGGCAGTAAATTTATAGTGGTTTAGTTTAGTCATGAAACTGTGCTTTTCTGAGTCCCAATTAGAGACAGGAGAAGCAGTACCAAAAGATGCTTAGAAAATGAATGTAATTTGGGTCTGTAATATAGAGCTTATAGTAGGTTGTACTAGCTATGCAATAAATATTTTATTTTTTAATATAACTATACTGTAGTTGTTAGAAGAGCAGAGCATGCAACATTTTGAAAAATGGTTTGGTTTTCTCAGTTCCTTGAAACAAATTCCTGTAAATGATGATGAACAGGCCTTCAAGAATATATTTTGAGAAAAAAAATGCATTTTTAAAATATTTGCTTTTTGCTTTTGTGTAGCAAGCATTAGGCCATCGTTCAGGGTCTTGAAGTAAAACAGATCCATAAAGTTTCCTGTGCTAGCAGCAGGGGTAGAGCATGGTTGTACGTTGGTATTCCTCACCAAGAGAAATTAGGAAAGAGGAAAATGGAAAGTGATTGCAGCTTTCTCATGCTCCACTGTTCAGCAAAGCCAGATAGATCTGAGAGTGAACTAGTCTGGAAGAAATGAATGATTACCAATATTCCTTACCTTCAGAGAATGAAAGAAAAACAAAAGAATGCAGAGGACTTTTGGCATGAGGGAATTTTAAACAGCTATGCACTGCATAGGGTTTCTGTTGCCTGAAGTTGTGTGGCACATCTGCTTAGATTTCCAAAATTTCTGAGGACTAAGTAATAATAATTAAATAAAAATATCAGTCTTAATGTCATAAAAAAAGGAGACATCTTGAAAACGTGGATTGGATGCATTCTGAAAGCTCCAGAACCAAAATTAAAAAATGAAAGAATAGACCTTTTAAAAAAACAAATAAAAAAGAAAAAAATAAACAAAGCACAAACACCTACACACAAAGCAAAAAAAAAAGGCCCCAAACTTGTTTTAAGTGTCACATGGAGGCCTGATTTTCAAGTCAGACCTCATTTACAGTTGATGACAATTGATATTAACTATTTGATGACAGTAAGGCTAGCTGTCCTTTAACAGTTCCTTTCATTTGAATAATGGATTTCCTGGCTCCTACAGCAGAAAATAGGGCTACTCAGGATGTGTATTTAGAGTCTCTGTATCTAGGGGTGTAGTTGAATGCAGTAGATGGGTAGACACTTCGTGTGTAGTGTTAGGTTGTTATTCAGTGAAGATCTGCACTTGCAGGAACTGGATAGTAGAGTGCATAGTGTCCTACAGACAGGACTCTATGGTCTTACATGGAGTGAGAGGGTGGACAACTGCTGGAATTACCAATAGCTGGCAAATTAGGTAACAATACAGGTTATAAGGGCTTAATGTACAGAGACAGTTGTTAGGACAGGAGGGTCTCCATCTTTTATTCTGTGTTTAGGGAATGTGATATCATACCTACATTATATTTTACTCCTCCTACTTGCTATTGAAGCAAGAAGCTGAGAGAAGGAAACCAAAATCACTTTTCAGCTGGAAGGAGTTTCTGTAGCAGTTATGTTGGATCTGTGCAAAGTTGTTGGGGGCGGCATTGGCACTGAGACTTTAGCCAGATAGAAAGCTTCAAGGACTGCAACAATTCCCCCAGGCAACAGAAGAAAACAGGCAGAAAATACTATGCCTGCTCCTAGCTGCAGAATTCCCATAAACCCTTAGCCCTGTATCACAGAATAAGCTGAATTGGAAGGGACCCTCAAGGATCACCAGGTCCAACTCATCGCCCTGCACGGGACAACCCCAAGAGTCACTCTGTGTGTCTGAGAGCATTGACCCAATGGTTCTTGAACTCTGTCAGGCTAGGTGCTGTACCACTTCCCTGGGGAGCCTGTTCCAGTGCAACTGACCATGCTGTGCCTGATGCATCCTAGGACATGGTTGGCCCTCCTGGCTGCCAGGGCACAATGAGTCAGAATCAACTTGTCATCAACCAAGGCACCTTGGTTTCTTTCCACAGCACTGCTCCCCACTGTCTCATTCCCCAGTCTGTACTGTACAACCAGGGCTACCTCATCCCAGGTGCAGAATCTGGCACTTTCCCTCGTTGAACTTCCTGTGGTTGGTGATTACCCAGCCTTCTACTTTACCAAGGTCTCTTTGCAGGGCCTCCCTGCCTTCAAGGGAGCCAACAGCTCCTCCCACTTTTCTATCATCTGTGAACTTGCTTAGTATCCCTTCTAGTCCTGCATCCAAGTAATTTAGGGGGATGTTGAAGAGCACAGGGCTGAGGATGGAGCCCTGCAGAACCCCACTAGTGTCAGGTGCCAGGTTTGATGTCACTCCATTCACTGTAACCCTTTGTGTCTGACCCATGAGCCAGTTGTTCACCCATCTCGTGTTTATCCATCTGTGTGCTGGACCTTTTCCCTAGAAGGGTCCTGTGAGAGACAGTATCAGTCTTACTGAAATCCAGAAAGATCACATCAGCTGGCTTCACTTCATCAACTGGTGAGTTACCTTGTCATGAAAGGAAATAAAATTTGATAAGCATGATTTTCCTCTCACAAAGCTGTGCTGGTTGTGACTGAGGACTATGTTGTCTTTCAGGTGTTTTTCAATACCTCCCAGAATAATCCTCTCCATAACTTTGCCAGGCACTGAAGTGGGACTGACAGGCCTGTAGTGGGGTTGTCTTTCTCTCCCTTCTTGAAAACTGGGACAATCTTTGCCAGTTTCCATTCAGCTGGAACCTCTCTGGATTCCCGAGACTGCTCATCCACAGAGGTTTTGTGGACACCAGCCAGCTACACCAAAATTCTGGAATTAATCCCATCAGATTCCTCACATTTGCATGGATCCAGCTGGAGCAGCAGACTCTGCACTATTTCAGGGTCAACTGGGAATTGATGATTCTCACAGTCACGTTCTCTAGCTATCTAGCTATCTAGTAACACCATCTAGGTTGCAGTGCTGCAGAGGATATGCACCTTAATTCTGATTTAAAATTATATAAAAACATGGCTGTGCTTGGAGAGGCAGCTTTAGCACTGTCCACTGCTAAGGCTGCTCTTTGGTGATTCTTGCCACAAGCTCAGTGCAACATGTGCAATGAATCATAGAATATTCCTCTAGTACAAAAGATTTAATTCTCTCATTTTTACTGCTTTCAGTCTTTGGCTTTGGGAAATGCATTTTGTAGTGGTTTCTCATGGAGATGGGCTGCACTGGACTGAGATCTTCTGGGAATTTTCCCTAGGCTGTTAACTAGAAGGAAAGGCCAGAATTGTGGAGGGAAGGACTACCTGATAGCATACAGTAGTTTGATTTTTGCCTTCCAGATGTGGTTTGACAAGTAGTACCTTCTCCCAGTTTGGCATTGAAAGTATTTGGAAAGCTTCACTTCCAGAGAGGCAAAAATGTTGAAATCATTCTCTCACAATGACTCTCATTTGGGGATGTGTTGAGGAGAAATCTATAAACCTTTTAGTCACTGGTAGATGCAAAGCAGATTACTTGGTTTGGGGAGCAGAGGGGAACTGGAAGGTTCATGTGCCCTGCAATCAAGAACAGCAGACTGGGCTGAAAGAATTCTTATAGAGTTTCCAGGAACTGGAAATCATGGAAAGCCTTTGGTAAACCAGCAGATATTCCCTCTTCACAAGGGCGCCATAGAGTTTCCATAAGTTGCAGGCAGTTCAGGATGATTCTTTCCATGTCCTGTTTTGCAGAGATACAGGAGAAGCTGTGCTATGGCCCAGCAGACTTGGACTGTATTCCTAACAATGTTTGTTCTACAGACACAGCAAATCTCTGAGTGTATGTGTGTGTATCACAGATTTCATGGAACAAGTCTGAAGGAATTTTTAGGAATACTTCAAAGAGCACACCCCTGAGAGTATGCCTGTCCCATTGCTGTTTTCAAGTCCCTCCTGTAAATCCCAAAATAAATCTTAAAGTTGTTCAAAGAAAAACTTGCTAGATTTCCCTCCCCCAAGGGAAAATTAATATATTTTTTTTTAACTCCACTCTTTGGAAGAGTAGGAGGCATTTTGGCTGAAACGTTAGAGATTGGAGAGCCTGGAGGGACACCATGCATAGCCAAATGCACCCTTAATAATTGATTTTGGAAAATTAGTAAATTAAATCAATGTTTTACATTGGAAAATATTGGCATAATAATGCAAGTTCCCAGATATGAGAGAAGTCGAGTGTAAGGAAGAGGGGAAAGGAGTGGAATGAGAAAATCAACACAGCTATGTATCTCTATGACTGGTATGTAGCATCTGTGGAGAATGAGCTCTTATGGATTTGCTAAAATACATGTTCTTTAAAGAATTTAACTTATGTAGTTTTATAACATTCTGATATTTTAAACACCAAATACAGACATGAATTCAGCTGTGTATGGAACAAGATTTTAAACAAAGATAACCCTTCTGGGAGATAGAAAGGAGAGCTCCTGTGTTCCTTTTGCATGGCATAGTAACATGGACCTAGGGAGCCTTTTAAACATATGAGAGATTTGGGATTTAGTTTTGTGGAAAGAAAAAAAAGCTGGAAGAGCCTAGAGGAAGGACTGAGTGGTCAGTAGTGTGGAATATAAAGAATGTGCATGGGAAAGATGGATGGAAGTAAAAGGGTGGTGTGTGGTTCACCATATCTATAAACTAGCTAAACTATTAAATAACACTGCAGGGATATCATATATAATCTAGAATTGCAATTTTTACCATTCACTGATGCTGAATTTTCTAGAATAAAGATTTCACCTTTAAGTTTGTCTGGTATCAGCAATCTCATGCAGGCATAAGGAACATTTACATTCCCCCACACCTCCTGAAAATAATTTTTTAAAACATGTCATACAGAAACTATGAGAGTCTGCAAGCCACAAAGGGTTGGAAATATCAGTTTCAGGATGTGAAGCAATACCCACTCTTATGTGTTAGAAAGATGTTTCTGCTGGAGGTAGGTGATGGAGAAACAATGCAAACCAAGAATTTTGGTAATATCTAATTGCTGCAATATGGATTCATATAACCAGACAACTAATAAAAATATACAAAATATTAAGAGTAAACATAAAAACAAACTTTCATTGGATTAAAAAATAGCCTTTTCTACGGATACTGCAGAAGGCTGAAGATATTTTTTGCTCACTGCATGGTTCCTCAGATAATTCCATTTGGTAACTGGTGACACATGCATTTAAAAAAAATTGCTGACTTTCATTTAAAGTGACAGGGTAAAATTACTAAGAAACTGAAAAATGTAGGTAAACATATATTAAACATACTTATTTTTGCATTTGGTAATATGCCGCTATTTATATTTAGTTGTCTTTGTAGTTGCCAGCCTCTTTAAGCAAATTATTTCTGTTTGAATAATCTATTTGTAGAGAACGAAAAGAATAGAAGGAAACTGGGAAATGAGGGAAGGGGGAAGATTTTGAGAATGCCTGCAACAATATATTTGTAAAGGAGCAGAATTGAATGGGAAACCTATAACTAGCCTGCACATAGTTAATTTTTAAATATAAATCCATGATCTAAATGTGTCTTGCAGAAATCACTGTGGGGGTTTTTGTAACGATTTGCTCCTACGATAGCCATCTGTACAAATATATTCGAATTTAATCATTACATTCTTATAGCTTGAAAGAAGGTTTTCAGGTCTTAATTCTGCTCAACTCTAGCCAAGAACGCAATATACAAAATTATCTCATTCCCATTACTCTTATGGCAGTATTGACTTAGTTTTGTGAACCTAGTTAAAAAATTAAATACACAAATAATGAATACAGATTATCATGGTAGAAATTTCTCCTTTTAAGCAACAAATACATGGGAGGATTAAAACATATTACCGTTAACTCTGTTTACAGTGTTCTGGCTTTTCAAACTGACAAAGATTTTTTTTTCCAGACATCTTTGTAGTTCAGTCCGTGGGATTTAATCTCTGTAATGTGTTACACTCACTATTGTCCCAGTGAATTTGTTGACAGACAGTAAGTGGGTCACTGCATTGAAATGCCCGATGTAAGCCCCGAGTTCTCCCTCCGCGTTGGCAAGGCAACGGCAGTGGTCCAGGAATCATGCGCAGAGCAGGCTCCCAGCCTGCTGCTCTCACGGGGTCTCGCTGGAGGGCAGGGAGGAAAAATCCCCTGGATGCTGAAACAGGCAGCGGATTCTTCCCCCCCTTTTTAATATGTCTGTTGTCCTAGAGTGGTGGTGGGAGGGGCAGAAATGCTAACTTACAAATAAAATGGAGAAGTACATAGCAATTGACTATGTTACTGCTTTGTTCTGAAGTCTTTGGATATTATTTTAGTTTGGTGAGATTGAATACATTATACATCAGTCAGACCTAGTTGTTCTAATGTATAGCACAAGAAAGATAAATATTTCATAATGGCTTTAGATCTTGCTATGGTTTGCCATTCTCTCCTCCCCTCTTCCACAGCTCCCTATTGAAAAGCAACTGACAAAGTGCTTTTTTCCATGAATATATAAAGAAGCAGAATTCCACATGTTGTAATCCTTATGTATGTTAACATTCAAAAAACATCTGTGGTAATTAAATTTATGACAGTTTTTTGAAAAGTTGTCTGAACACAGAGAAAACTTGAATTTGAGCATCCACAAATTCAAAGTAATTGATGAACTAACTAACTGATTTCCACAGTTGACACTGACCACTAGTATGCTACCACTAAAATTGGAAGAAAAGGAACATGAAGGGAAAAGGAAGGAATTTTGTAGTTGCAGAGAGATTCAAATCTTTCCCACTGACCACATCACAGCATCAATGAAAGTCCTGCATCTGGAGAAAAGAGTTTTGTTACTGTCAGTGCCATGGACCAGATGTTCATTTGCTTCAGTTGAGTGGCTGATGACTGGAAAAGGTATGGACTTTGGCAAAACCATCTATTCCAGTAAATAAAAGAGTTGCACAGAGCTGAGGGCATATAACGTTCTCTAGTTACAAAGCTTTTTTAAAAAAAACTATATTCAGGTAGGGATTCCTATGAGTAGTTTTTGCCCCAAAGCAGCTATTGAAGTGGGAACAGCAACAACAGCCAGCTCGGTTTTGCCATTCATGCTAAGTTAACATAGGGAGCAAGGCTTCTCTGTATCTTTCACAGGGGTTTCACCCAGTCAAAAAAATCCTTAAGAATGCCAGTGTTATAATGCTGCACATCTGGACCTGAAATAGCACATAGCTTTTGTCACCTTCACAACTCACATGCTTCCCATCCTTGGCTGATCAATAGACATTACTTCTTCTGGAGAGTAAACTCACATTGCACAGTAAATATCTCATACTCCATGTTTTGGGCCTGCAGGTGTTTCATAATCACCAGAACAAACAGTTTGGAAACCATCTTATACACAAAAAAAAATTCAGACTACTTGGAAATCTCAGAAAGGGTTTTGAAAGTATTTCTAAGTAAATGCTCAAATAAAAAATAGCACCCTGGACAAATAAGAAGTAGGCAAACTCCAATTCAAAATAGCTGAAAATAGAAGGTGGGCAGATTAGGTATAAAAGTTATTCAACTTCAAGTTTAAACTTTTCAAGTTTCAAGTTTTATTCAACCTCAAGTTTAAAACTGAGGCTAGATGAACACTGAGACATGAGCTATTGCAATGCCCTCTAATGCTCTCTAATGATTTTAAGCAAAAGGGAAAAAAAATGTGGAGCTAACAAGCATTAGTTCTCCCAATTGTCCCTTGTAGCTTATCTTTCTCTTTCCTCCTTTTTTCTCAAACCATCATCTGACTAAATTATTTCCCTGCATGGTTTAACTAAATCAAACTTTGAATAGAACAATTAAAAAAATGAATTGACTATTATTCTACTACTAATAAA